>RJWT010038831.1:0-12788 GCA_004365215.1 Cuniculus paca | reverse complement strand
ACATAGGGCATTGTTCTCTCTCCTTTGACTTTCAGTCTATGAATTTTCTTTCTAGTTAAATGTATTTCTTGTATAGAGCATATTGATGGATCCTGTCTCCTGATCCACTCTGCCTGTGTTTCTTTCTATTGGTGCCTTGAGGACTTCTTGCACTGCATTGTCCCTGCCATGCTATTTTCCTGCCATTGGCTCCCTAGTTTTCCTCTCCATTCAATCGACTGGCCCCATTTGATGGTCCCCCTCTGCCATTGTTCCTGAGACCATGGTCTTTTTTCTCTCTCTCCAAAAGGTCCTTTAGTATTCTTTGTAGGGTTGGTTTGGTGGTCATGAATTCCTTGAGTTGTTCTTTGTCCTGGAAGTATCTTGTTTCTCCACTAATTTTGAAAGAAAGTTTTGCAGGGTACATGAGTCTGGGTTGGAAGTTGTTTTCTTTCAGGACTTGCAATACTTCACTCCAGCCTCTTCTTGACTTGATGGTTTGTGTTGAGAAGTCTGCCGGATTCTGATAGGTTTTCCTTTATAGGTGATCTGTTTCATTTTTCTAACAGCTTTTAATATTCTATTCTTGTTTTGAATTTCTGGGATCTTGATTATTATATGTTGGGTGTAGATTTGTTTTGGTTATGGCTAGCTGTAGTTCTACATGCCTCACTTATTTGAATGTCACTTCCTTTTCCCATGCTTGTGAAATTCCCCAAAATTATTTCTGTAATTAGAGTCCTGATGTCATTTGTCTTGACCCCTGCTTTTTCACTCACATTTTTAATTCATAAGTTATGTTTCTTGGAGTTGTCTTTCAGACATTGAATTGTTACTTACTGGTTCCTTGTTGTTTTTAAGAGAGCTTTCCTTTCATGATTACAAGCTGCAAACCTGTCTTCAAGGTTTGAAAGTCTATCTTCAGTTTCTTTCAAGTGGTTTTGCCAGCTTTCAGTGGAGTTTTTAATTTCCTGGATATCTCTTTGAATGTGTTTCATGCATTCTAAATCTCTTATATTGTCCATTCATGGTTTCCCTCATTTTCCTATGCTCCTCTATTATTTTTTATCTATGTTCTCTTTAGAGGTGCTTAGCAATTGTTTTATTATGTTTTTCATTTCTTCTTTTACCTGGTATAGTATTTCTCTTCTAATTTCTTTTATAGCCTCATGAAGTTGTTTCTTTACTTCAGTTGACATCACTTCAGACATTTCAGGTGTGCGACTCCTGATCTCTTCCTTGTTTACCTCTCCTGGACTTGTGCTGCTTGAGTTGGATGCCAGAGATTGCCTTTTCCTTCTTAGTCTTGACATATTCCTGGGTTCTTCCAGAGATGTAGGTAGTGGGGTCCCAGGCACTTCCAGCATTGGCTATGATTTCTCTTAAGCAAGAGTGCTTGGTTTTTCTAGCCAGTGCTGGCTACGGGTATCTGATGGTGGGCGCCTGTGCTTCTGCACTGAACTGGGTACCAGCCCACAAGGGTCCTTGGAGTTTGCATGGGAGCAGAATCAGCCAGGGCCTGTGGACCTAAGCTGCTTGGGAACCTACATGATGTTCTCTGGAATGTGCACTGGAGTGGGACTCAGCCCAAGCAACTTCCATGGTCTGCCCCCATCCTGGAGCTGCTGGAAGAAGCAGGCAGCAGTTCTGGCCCTGGGCTTATCCTGCCTGACTCCAAAATGGCTCCCAGGCAAATGGCTCTCTCCTGTGGGAGGACTTAGTCCTCTACACTCACCACCAGCCAGTGCAGACCTCTGCATCTGCCACTCTCCTCCACTGCTGTGCTTTTCTGTGGAGACCTCTGGGGTCACCACCACCACTGCCACCATGATGGTGTGTCCCCAGGCTCCAACAGCCCCTCTCACAGGGTGAGTCTGGCTCCAGGCTAAGGAGCTGCAGGCCACCACCTTCTTCTTCATTTAAATTCTTCTTTTTATTCTCTTTGTGGGCTTCAATTCATATTTTAGATTCTTCCTGGGTCCAGGGGACCAACTTCTTTCCTTCTTGTCCTCCCCATGATGCTATATTCCAGCATTTGAACTATTTCTCACAGAGTCTGTTTACTCTGCTGCTTACTGTTCTGCCATCTTCCCAGAAGACCCCATTAGTAGAAATTTCTGAGGAAAATTCTGAACTCCAGGCTTATTATTGTGACGGAACTTTGTCTCCTCCAAATTCATAAGTTAAGCACTAACTGGCAGAACCTCAGAATATGATTGCATTTAGACCTAGGACCTTTAAAGAAATAATTAAGCTAAACTGAGACCATGAGCTTTAATTCAATCTTAATGGTGTCCTCATAAGACAAGGAAACTTGGACACACAAAAATTCACTAGAAATGTGCCTCAGAAAATAAAGAACACATGAGAATACCTAGCAGATAGTAGACTGATAAACATTTAGGTTATTTCCAACTTCTTATAATTATAGAAAGTACTGCAGGGAAAATTTTTATACATATATATTTCTCACATTGAAATTTCTAATCACCATATTTCTCAGTCTTGGACTTTCAGCTTCCATAACTATAAGAAGATAAATGTGTATTGTTCAAGACACCCACTGTGTGTGTTATGGTAGCCCTAGTAGGCTAATACAACTACTTACTCTGATATTAATTAACCACCCATCTGTTGACCTAAGCAGTATAGTAATAGGATATATCATATCAATATATATATATATTTGAAGAAGAAGGTTGAAAGAGAAAGAACAAATGGGATGAAACAAAAAGATAATAATTGGGATCCCTTAGGTAAGAAACAGTTTCACTGTTAGATTTTATCTTCTTTTTAAAATATAAGCAAGTAATATATGAATAATACACATTCTTTTTTAAAAAGTCTAAGTAAATGGAACAAAAAAAATCTAATTCTTTTTATGCCCTTCATTCTCCATCATCCTTCCACCTTCTCAGAGGAAATCCCTGGTAGGTACACTCTCTCAGATTACTGAAAAAAGGTATTTAAATGTCTTGGTTATTTTTCTCTCCTTTATGGGACAAAATACCTGACACCCAAAATGAAGGAAGAAAAGGTTTATTTAACTCCCTGTTTATGGAGGTTTCAGTCCATAATCAGGTGGCTCCAAGGCAGGGTGCCATGGCTAAGGGGCAACACTTCAAGGCAGCAGCCAGCAAAAGCAGCCAGAACAAAAGGGGTGAAGAGCAAGCCTCTTTTCCTCCTTTATATTGTACACAGGCCACCCACTGGCCTCCAGCAGGGGTTCCCTCCTCTGGTACAGGATGTGGATATATATGAAGTAAGGATCCTGCTCCCTGCTGAAAAAGTTACACTTTTAAACTTCTCAAGTTGACATAGTGTATCAACCATAACATTAATGATGCATATTTATTTCTGTATATGTTTAATTTTGATGGCCTTAGTTTCAATTATTGATAACTGCAATTATATAATATTATCATTTTGTGATTTGTGCTTCCATGTAATCATATGTATTAGGAATTGTTCCATATCTACCATAGACATTTACCTTATGACATTTATAATAAAACATATGAAACACAGTATGACTTCTACATAATTTATTTAATGATTACTTTACGGATAAACATTTAGGTTATTGCCAGCTTCTTATGATTATAAAAAGCACTACATGCAAAATTTTTGTACATATATACTTCTGACACTGAGATTTCTAATCATAGTTCTGAGTTACCTGCATGATCTCATTTTACTTTTGGATTTCTTTTTGAAATCTATGACTAAGATGGTCTTTTCTGATGTGAATCGGGTATGTGAAAATGGCCTAAATGTTTTTCCTTTGTTATCCCTTATAACTAGAGTTATGTATGATTTCTTGTTTCCTCGGTAGAGCATGAAGAAAGTGCTCTAACTGTTAAAGTCATGTAGCGTGTTCACTCTGGGCCAGCAGTACACAGCATTTTCACAGAAGAAGTTTAACTGTTGAACTTAACACACAACTTTTCTGTGGTTTGGGGGTGAGGAGGAAACAGAGCTGTGAACTGGGGTGTGACTTAGTGCCAGAAAACATTCATGTCTTAAGGGAACAGTGTCAACTCAGGATCACTCTTATGATCCTCTCTGCAGCACATATGCATGGTACAGTATACAAACTTCCTTGTTGAGGAGATAAATACCCTGAACAAGAGAAGACAGTTCTTCCCTATTTCTATCTTTCAGTTCAAGCAGCCCCTGAGCAGTGAATTATGCTACATTTGAGTAAAGTAATACAAATGCCTCGCCTCTCACTTATAATGTAGTTTCATTACTGTAATAAACCCACTGTAAATTGAAAGCACATTTGAAACATTTCTCCCATAGAATGTCATCACTCACTAACATAGTACACTGCAGAGCATCGATAGTTTCCCCTCATATTCATGTGGCTGATTGGGAGCTGCTGCTTGCTACTACTGGCCAATATCACAAGAGAGTGTTGTACCACATATTGAAAACTTGGGATATCATCCCATTTAAAATGCAAAACTGTGGTTTCTATTGACTGTGCAACATTTTTGTGCAATTGTTAAGTCAAAAATTCATGAGTAGAACCATCACAAGCATGGGACCATCTGCATTGTTATTTTATTAAAGAAATAAATATCTAGAATGGTCTATCTAAATAGTCTAATGGATGAAGATGAACACAATGAAGAGCAATATTTAAAGATTTAAACTGGTTAGAGATGGGTTAAATACATCATATCCCTGGACTTTGGGCCTTCCTGCTTAAGTCGAAAAGGCAGTAATTCTGAATTCTTTTCTACTGTCTGAAACCTTCCAGTTTCTGTTCTCTTTGGCAGAACTCCTTGTTTCTTGGCTTCAGGCAGGCAATTTGTCAAGGAAGCTTGCCATTTTGGCTTGCTTCACCTTTATGTCCCCTTTCCGCCATTCACTTAGGCTTCAAAAGCCTTTAATTAGCTGTTTACCTGAATTATTCCAACTAGAACTCCATCTGGTGGCAGGGTTTCCCACTTCTAAAGACTCAAAGTGCTTGCACCTTCTCATTAAGAAAAGCATCCTCTTTTCCTGAAAAAATGTATCCTTCACTTCTACTCCGTGTCTTGTGGCTTCCATACTCAAAGGGGTGGGGGAATCTGGCCGTAGTCTTAGGCATCAGATTCTGAACTGCATCAATTCCATGTTACAGAAAATAAAACGTCTTACACAGCTCTCAACAGAATAAAGGACTTCAGCTCAGGCCAGAATTTGCAGACTAGCTACTAAGTATAGGAGTCAAGAACAGTCTGGGCTTAGCTCACTTCTAGAATCTGCAAGAGATTTAGAAGATAGTGAGTTGGCACTCTGTCTTAATCAGATACCCTTACCTATCAAGAGTTTTAGCTCAAGTTCACATAAACTCAAAATAAGTCACCATTCAATTGGAGGACAATTCTACTAGTTGTAAAACTGATTTAGGTCAAGCGATAATCAACCTTATAAACAATAAGTAGCAGTTCCCTGGGATGGCACTGAATAACTAAACATGATTTTGGGTTTCACAAGGCTAGCCATAGAAACTGGACTCATTTGACAAAGTTTTTTTGATAACTGTTTTGGTTACTTTTCTCTCATTGCTGAGACAAAATGTCTGACCCCCACAGTTGAAGGAGGGAAAGTTTATTTAGTCCACAGTTTATAGAGGTTTCAGTTCATAATTCACTTAATCCAAGGCAGGGTAGCTTGGCAGAGGAACATCTCAGAGGAGAACAGTTTATGGCAGCAGAAGTCAGCAAAAGCAAGCAAGCAAAGGAGAAGAAACAAGACTTTTTCTGTCTTCTTATATTGTATGCAGGCTACCCACCCTAGGATGAGTGTAGCACTAACACCCTTAACTCCAGCATCACAAACTCTAGATTCAGCCACCTTTGAAAAAGTAACATTACCGCATGAAGCTTTGGTGGGGGACATCTAGATACAAGCCATAACAATAACTAATGAACTCTTAGCCCCTTGATAAACAATATTTTTTTTTGAATTTTTACTTACAGAAATGTGCTGGCAAATGATGCTGTCATTGGTTTGAGCCTCAATTTAATTCCAAGAACTACCTTGCTCTTTAGGTAAAGTCATGAGAGTCAAGATTGAAATCTGGTAGAAACAGAAGTGTTTACTGTGAAGTGTTTCAGCATTTTTATTTTAAAGTTGAATTTGGAATGCACTAGGTTCTTGGTTTTTCAAGCTTCACAAGATAAAATACAAAATGTATCATTTAGGCCTCTGCAGACAATGTGGACAAGGAGTCCTGTCTACCACCTTTACAACAGAGCTGCCCGCTTGGTCCATAGTGAGCCAGTCCGCTGAAGCATTCTGAAGGTTAGTGTGTTCATTATACAAAAAAGGAAACATTCTGAAGATTATTTTAAGCATGATAGTTTATTTTACTTGGAAGCTTTGCCCTATTCAGTTCTTTTAAAATCCTCATATATTTTTAAATTTATTTAAAATTCAGATTCTCTATTTCTCATTTATCACTGCTTTAATTAGGCATAACAGATTGAAATTAGGTATCATAGAATAACTTTGCATGTTGAGACTAACAATGCTGCAGTTTGTTCCACGTGATGATCCCCTTCCCCTGTACCTGAGTCACCAGCACACATGAATATGCAAAGAATAGATCTCCATACTTCTAGATGCTCAGATTCTGAAATTTTAAAAAATTAGCTATTTATTTCCAAGACTCATGAACTAATTCCAAATCTAGGATTTTTACCTTGTGTCTAATGACTGAAAAGCCAGTGCTGAAGAAGCACTCCATAAAATAACCAGTGTATCTAAAAAATGAATAAAGGGGGGAAATATGCCACAAATTATTTGCATATGCTAATTTCATAAAACATTCTCCTTGGGAAATAACTGAGTGAAATTAATTCACAATCAGTAGGAACCCAGTGGGGATGTGTTCGTCGAAATAAATAATCCAAAATTATTCTTGGGCTGTGAAGTTTGTTTACTGCCTTAACTGAAGTGTGTATCAAACATAAGTGCATTAGCATTGGCTGTGGGTTGGGGGAATCAGGCACAATCTTTGCCTCCAATGTTTTTCATTTGCTTTGCTGTTTGTTTCATGGCAAGAGGTTCAAACCACAAAGGGGTTTTTCTCAATACCGTGGGGGCAGGGGCTGTGGTTGCAAGTGTGTGTTGCTCACTGATGCCACAGGCACCTTTTCAAAAGGAGTTAAAAAGTATAACTGTGGGGAAGGTGAGATGAAGATGAAAGGAAAGTAGGAATAATTAAGATGTGTTATGTACATGTAATAACTCCTCATGATGAATATAATCATTATGTACTGCAGTGTGTACTAATAAAAATTGCTCAAAAATTTAAAAAATTAAAGAAAGTATGGTTGAATTCTTGAAAGCTGCTTAAGAGTTTGCTATTTTTAAACATTATTTTAAAAATATCTGTACTGGTAAACAGCAGTGAATATTCTTACTTGCAGAAATAAAGAAGGTTTATCCTCATACAGAATTCCCAGTGCTGACTACCAGGCTTCAGAGTATCCACGTCTGCCTACTCCCTGCTGTCCTCTTTTAGCCCTGTATAATGGTTGTTGCTGATTCCATTGTCTTAAGTGAAACGGTATACTGTAGACTCAGCTCAGTGCCTAACTATCAGACAACTAAGCAATGTTGCATGTTTCATGATCAGAGCCACAGATAATCTATTAACTTATTATACCTTTAATAAGTGTACTAAGTATATTATTATATAATATGTAATTATATCTTATTATTATATAATATATAAATTATTACATCAAGTATCAAAAATGTTAGAATTATTATCAGTAAAGTTTTACCAACATCAGGAAAGATGGGCACTGGTTACTTTGGGGTCATTATTGAGAGAACTCTTTTGGCGGATGAGGAGAAACTCATAAGTATAGTAGGTTAATAGATTATCTGTGGCTCCTATCATGAAACACCCAACAATGCTTATTTTTTGGATACATGTGAAAGGACATAGTGGAAAGGGTTGCTTACTCTTACTTGAAAACAATTATTCACTCTCCCTAGCCATGGATAACTACTCATTGGTTATCTTCTTCCCCAAGTGTACCACTTTGGGACTTGGACAATTGAGATAATTCCTTCAGGATTTGGGCTTTTGGATCTATGGAGTGAAGTGGGCATTTTCCTGGCTGACAATCTTTATTTGAGATAAAGAATACAAGAAACTAGAAGAGAAATATAATCACTACTACCTGTATATATTTTTAGGTTTCTATTTCAGCCATGATCATTTTGGGTGTTTCTTTTTGGAACAAACCTATGTAGAGGTGCGTCTTGTTTATGAAGTATATTTGCTGGTGTTGAGCTAGACACGCTGCTCCACAGCTCTTGCTGATTTGAAGTGTAAGAAGCAGGGTTTAAACAAAGGAGTGCTGGGATCCCAGAGGCTGTGTTCATAACCACAATATGCCCCTACTTTCCTTGTACTCCTCTCAGGCTACATCATTGTCTTGCAGAAATCTCCCTCTTGGTGATCCTTTTTTCTTGAAAGCTGCCTTCAATGTTTATCCTAACCAGATCTTCCCTGAATAAAAAGAGCTGCTGGGGAAGGGCACACACATGCCTTCGGTGCGTGGACTTAACAGAACCCTCAGACCCAGGAGAGCTGGGCCCCTACACATGGAGTAATCAGTGAGATCAGAAACGTGGAAGTATCTATCTGAAACAGCAGTGGGGAACCAAAAGTTGGACTCTGGAGAACTCCACCAATAGAAGACCAGTCCTAGCCCCCACAGCCAGAAGCCAAGATCAGCTCCATGCCCAGCAAAATTCCCATGGTAAACTTGGCTGGAGTATACAGAACATTTCTGGGATCTGACATGGACACAGTCACGGAACTGTGAACACCAGAGGTATTTTACTACTTTTATTCTCCCTGGTTTGCCTGATTAGCTGTCCGTCTCCTGTCTGGTTGGAAGTCATCTTGTTTTGTCTTGTATTTTGTGGTTATTTTTGTTTTTTGATATTTTTCTCTTTCTTCTCTTTCTTCTCTTTCTCAGACCTACTTTTGTTTTTTTTTTCCTCCTCCTCTTTTTTCTTCTTCTTCTTCTTCTTCTTCTGCTTCTGCTTCTGCTTCTCCCTCTCTCCCTTTCTTTTCCATTCTCCTTTTTTTCACTGTTTAGGTTAATCTGTCTTTTTCATTTTCTTCTATTGATCCTCTTTCTTTCTTTCCTCAATTACTTTTTGAATTTAAACTTTCAAGTGACTAAATATTGACTCTTACCTTTCTAATTACTGCTGTACATTCTATTCCATTCTTTCCCTCCTGTGTCCTCCAGTTTCCCAGAACTCAGGTGATAACCCACTGACCTCCGACCTTCACTTTTCTATACTTGATCTCACTCATCACTTTGTCTTGACCCCTACCCATCATAACCCCTCCCCTACCCCTGCAAAAGGGTAAAAATCACTCCACTAAGGGGGAAAAAATCACTGAATACAAGTACATGGTATATGTTTGATTTTGTTATATAACCTTAGAGTTTGCTCCTGTGGTCAAAGGTAGCAGTTTAATAGTTACCATAGCTTGTCAGTAGTTAAACTGTACTTGAAATTATTGTTATTACTCACTGTACTGCTTTAGCCAGGATGTCATACATGTTGAATCAGTTTTTCTCCCCTGTATGATAACACTGTGATTGTATGGGATCATAATCACCACCACAACCCAGTACCAAAAGTGGGTGCTAAGCCATATGGTAATCCTTCATAAATTGGGAAGGTAGATTCTTGGGATAGCTATAAAGAACCACTTACATCAAGAGGACATCCCAGAAGAACAGACATCTCCTAAGGGAGCCTCAATACTAGTGATAAAGCTACCATAAGAAATAGGCAAGCATCAACATAAAAAAAATAAAATAAAAAACAGAAAATAGAAAATGACAAGATACAGAAAGAAAATGCAACCCCAGACTCCCAGCTCACCCAGGACAAGCCCAAAACACACAATGAGATAGATGAAATTGGAAGTCAAGCACTAGAACTTTCTGAAATGATAGCAAAAGAAGTGAAAAAAAGTGAAAAAAGCTATAGAGAAAATAATCTCTCAGGCACAAAAGAACCAATGTTTAAAATTAAAGATATTAGAGAAGACACAGATACAAGAATAGATAAGATTAGAAAAATGATGGAAACAAAAAATGCCAAAAATAGGAAAAGATGGAATCCATGAAACAGATCCAAAAGGAAATCCAAGAGATTAACACCTTCAATGAAAGCATATGCAGCATACTGAATGAAAGAGAGGATAGAATATCAGATCTTGAAGACAGAATTGCAGCCAGTGACCATGAAAAGAAAGCTATCTTAAAAATAGCAAGAGACTATGAAAAATCAATCCAATAGCTAAAAGATAAGGCAGAGAAAAATAATGTAAGATTGATTGGGGTCAGTGAGAAAGCTGGAGATAGCACAAATGCTACACACACAAAAAAACCTCTTCACAGAAATTCTGGCAGAAAACTTCCCAAGCATACATAAAGAATTTGGCATACAATAAATGAAGCACATAGAACTCCAAACAGCCATGATCAAAATAAAACTATACCTAGACATATAATAATCAAGATTCCAGAAATTCAGCATGAGAATATAGTATTAAAAGCTGTTAGAGAAAAGAAACAGATCACCTATAAAGGAAAGCCCATCAGAATCATGACACATTTCTCAACACAAACCCTCAAGTCAAGAAGAGCTTGGAGTGAAGTATTTCAAGTTCTGAAAGAAAACAACTTCTAACCCAGATTGATGTACCCTGTAAAACTATCTTTCAAAATTAATGGAGAAATAAGATACTTCCATGAAAAAGAACAAATTAAGAAATTCATGAATCACCAAACCCTACAAAGAATACTGAAAGTTATTCTAGACAGAGATTAAAAAAAAATTACAATTCCAAGAACAACAACAGAAAGAAACCACTTGGCAGGGCAAGAAGTTTAAACAGAAGGGAAAAGCAGGGAAAAAACAATAGGAAAAATAACATGATAGAGATAAACCAATACATATCAGTTATAGCCATCAATGTAAATGGCCTCAATTCACCAATGAAAAGAAATAGACTGGCAGAATGGATCAAGAAACAATATGCTGTATATAAGAAACACATTTAATTCAAAAGGAAACTCATAGACCGAGAATCAAAGAATGGAAAACAATATTCCATGCAACAGGAAGCCAGAAAAAAAAGCAGAGGTAGCTATTCTGTTTGCAGGCAATGTGGACTTCAAACCAACAATGATCAAAAGAGATAAACAAGGTCACCACAAACTTGTTAGGGGAAAACTTCAAGAGAAAGAGATAACAATCATAAATATGTATGCATCAAATACGGAAGCAGCTAACTAGAGAAGACAGTTATTAATAGACATGAAAAATCAAATGAGCAATAATATAATTGTAATGGGAGACCTTAATACCCCATTGTCACAAAGAAGTAGATCAATTAGATAAAAAATCAGCGAAGAAATATCAGAAATGAACCAATCTTGTGAACAAATGGACTTAGTAGATGTTTGCAGAGTGTTCTACCCAACATCATTAGAATAAACATTCTTCTCCGCTACATGAGAGATGTTCTCTAAAATAAACCATACACTAGCCCACAGAACATGGTTAAGTAAATGCAAAAGAACTGTAATTATCTCATGCATATTATTGGATTATATTGCAATGAAATTGGAAATTAATGGCAAAATAAACCACGAAGACTACATAAACACATGGAAATTAAATAATACCCTCCTAAACAACGAATAGTTCACTGATGAAATTAAAGAAGAAATTAATATCTGCAACTAAATGAGAAAGCAGATACAATATACCCAAACTTAAGACTGCAATGAAAGCAGTCCTAAGAGGGAAATTTATAGTGGTGAATTCTCACATCAGGAAAACAGAATGAGCACAAATAAACAAACTAATTTACTTCATGTTTCTAGAAAAAGATGAGCAAGACAAGCCCACAGCCCACAGGGAGGAAATTATAAAGATCAGAGCAGAAATTAATGCAATTGAGACTAAGAAAACAATACAAAGAATTAATGAATCAAAGAGTTGGTTCTTTGATAGAATAAATAAAATTGATAAACCTTTAGCCAACCTTATCAAATAAAGGAAAGAAAAGACTCAAATTCATACATTGTTGAATGAAAAGCATGAAATTGCTACAGATCCTGTGAAAATGCAGATCATCAATACCTTCTTCAAAAATCTTTACTCTCATAGGATGGAAAATATGGAAGAAATGGACAGATTTCTAGATAATTATGAATTACCAAAGCTGAATCAAGAAGATATAAAAATTCCGAATAACCCAATGTCAGTCGATGAAATTGAAAATGGAGTTAAAAACTTACCAACAAAGAAAAACCCAGGTCATCATGGGTTCATGGCTGAATTCTACAAGAAATTTAGAGAAGATTTAATGGCAATATTGCTCAAACTCTTCAATGAAATTGAAAGGGAAGCAATAACTCAATTCCTGGAGACAAGTATTACCCTGATACCAAAACCAAAGAAAGATCCAATGTAAAAGGAGAACTACAGGCCAATCTCTTCAATGAACATAGATGTAAAAATCCTCAATAAAACACTGGCAAACAGAATGCAGCAAATCATCAAGAAGATTATACACCATGACCATCCCAGGAATGCAGGAATGGTTCAAAACACACAAATCAATATATTTAATACACCTTATCAATATTAATGGAACCAAAAACAAAAATCACACGATCATCTCAATAAATGTAGAAAAAGCTTTTGATGAAGTCCAACACTCTGGATAAAATCTCTACAGAAAG
>RJWT010038830.1:0-12807 GCA_004365215.1 Cuniculus paca | reverse complement strand
ACCAACTTCCTAGGTGTTCCTTCTTGAGCAAGGGATCCAAGGGTTCTCTTCTCAAATGAAGGGTTTACACTTTTGCACCCTTGAACCCATGATTGGTGTGGTCTGGTTGATTCTTGAGATGTCCTTTCTCTCTACATGATGAGTGTCCTCAATAGATAGTCATGCATGGAGAGTAGAAAGGTAGAATTGAGCAAAGGGCAAAGTTGGATACAGCCACAGTGTGCTGACAATTGCAGCCTCAGCTGACTCTATGGAGAGCTCTGGAGCTTGGGTGGCCCTTCCAAATTGTCCCAAATTGACACAACAGGACCGTTCTTCTCCATCTCAACACCAACCAGTCACTGACCTTGGCTGCCCTTAGGAAATGATGTAACCTTAAATGAAGTAGTTTCTTAAGGTCAAGGACATTTCCCAACAGGACAAGCAGCTGCAGCTGCTGGCAGCCACTACTCCCCAGCAGCAAGGGAATTAATTCATTGGCCTATTGTTCAATTTATAAAATCTGTGAGGTATCCTCCACAAGTCCTTAAAGAACCTTTCTTCTGAATAGTTCTGTGGTGCATCATCTTAGATATTTCTGAGACCCCAGCAAAGGATTTCATCTTGAGAGCACATTTTCCCATGACTTGTATTGTTTTCTTAATACTTTCTTAATTTGAGTGTCATTTGCTCTGAAGAGAAAGGAGCAAAGCCTTTCATTTGGATTACAAAAATCTCAGGCACCTTTGAATTTTAACAGTTCTGTAACTCAGGTGTCCCCAACCAATAGGCTATAGACCACTACCAGTCTGTGTAGGTAAGCAACACAAGTGAGCCATGTTTCACTTATATATACACTCTCTCCCCATTGTTCACATGATAGCCTGAGCTGTCTGCCTCCTGTCACATCAGAAGTAGCATTAGGTTCTCAAAGGAGTGCAAAACCTACTGTGAACAGCACATGTGAAAGATCTAGGTTGCACACTTCTTATGAGAACCCCATGCCTGATGATCTGAGGTGGAGCTGAGGCAGTGATGCAAACACTGGGGAGTGGCTATAAATACCCATTAGTGTGAGCAGAGAGATTTTACTGCACAGAAACCATAACCAATTGCTTTCACACTCATTTTGAATCCCTAACAGTGACAAGGGGCATTTAAGTGGCATCTGATATCAGGCTTTATAGCAACAGGTGAGTTGATGAACTTCACTTGTGTAGTTGCATCTAGTGGCAGGCTTGAAGTCAGAATCTGACACTAGTTTTAGTCTGCATTTGGCCTACTCATTTTAATTACCACTTCCATCCATACCACTTTCCCACACTGCACACTTGTGTGTCAGAGGCTAACCATAGCCCAAACAAGTATAAAATCAATACCATTAGAGAGTTTCTTTGAAAAGCAATGAGACCGCAACAGCCTAAGTGTGACAACAAAAAGAAAGCTGCATTTAAAATAAAATATCATGGATTGGTGGAGAGGGGAGACAGGGAAGGAAAAAGATGAAAGAAGGAACTAAGATGTGTTATGTACATGTACCAATTTCCCACAAGGAGTGTAAACATTATATACTGCATGCATGTGCTAATAAACTAAAATAATTTTTTAAAAATGCCAAGAGCCCTACTTGAATTATGGGTCCATTGTAATAAGTGATTCACATTCTCCAAACATGCTTTGTATAATATGTGGTGAGCTGCCATCCAATGAAGCCATGAAAACCTTCAAAACTATTCTGCAACATGAAGAACAAACACCGTGTAGCAAAAGACAAGACTTTGGAGTATTTTGAAAGAAAAGAAAAGTGAACACAAAGAACAGAAGCAATTATTGAAGGCCAACTTTTCATCAAGTGTGTCTACATTGAGAGAATCATTCTTAGTGGCTCATTGCATTATGAAAGCCAAAAAGGCCTTTACTATTAGCGAAGAGTTGATCCTGCCTAAGGACATTTTTCATGAACTTTTAGGAGAGTCTGTAGACCCTTTTTTGGCTAACACTATAGCTAGATAAATTGATGAAGTAGCAGAGACTATTGTGACACACAATTGTTAAAAAGGATTAGAGTCTCCTTCATAGCAATCCCAGTTGGCAAATACACTGATGTTGTCAACCAGGCAAAATGTGTTTTTATGTGATGTATTTTGCAGAAAAACATACATAAGTATATGTAACATGTAGTTTTTTGTCAGACAACACCACAGATGCAGAACTATTTAAATCTTTGAATACTTTCCCATCAGAATATCAAATTGATCATTTTGAATCAGTATATTCATGGACAGACTGGCTGCCATTACTCTATAGCTTTCTGGCTTCACTACTCAACTCAAAGAGGTCGCTTCTGAATGCAGATCTACACATTGTGTCATTGATGGAGAAATGCCGAATAGCTGAAAAATGTCACCTGAACTTAGCAATGTTTTATGGAATGTGATTAAACCTGTCATTATCAACCTCATTAAAGTATATGCCCCTAACTTACTTCTGTTTGCACAGATCTGTGAGAAGATGGATGCAAAATACACACATCTTTTTTTTTTTTATTTTAAAGAGGCTACAACAAAGGAAAATAAAACCAATCAGAACAAACCAGAGTAAGTGATACCGGACTTTACAACATTAAAAAATCAACAATAGTTATCTTAACGCCTTTTGTTGTCTTCAAAATAGCTGCAGATACTTTTGGACACAGTAAAAATCAAATAGAACAGAATAGAATAAAAATAGTAAAAACAAAACAATGGATACAATAAAAGACTACAAAGCAAGACAATAGTAAATTTAAAATGGCTACCATATATATCTTACTATCACTGCAATAGCTGCTCGTGTCACCAGGTATAACATAATCAAACAAAGCAAAAGAATAAAACCCAACCCAAAAAAACAATAAACAATATAGGACTTCAGAGTGAGACTATAGGGAATCAACAATGGCTACCACCCTCAGAAGGAGACCCCCCCAGATGCCACACTGTGTACCACTATCTTCTGAACAGATGATCAGACCACTGGCCCTAGACCTGCAAGGTCAGTGAAACACCAAAGCACCACAGGCTTTCAATTGGATTTCACCTTAATAACTATCACTAGAGCCTGTGTTTCTCTGGATCCACCAATTGCTTGGGGGAGGGGGTGGCTCTTTTGTTTGTCACTCAGGAGCCTGAAGGAGCTGGGATCTAGCTGTCCCCCCACCACCAGCGGGGCCCACGGGGAGAGGTTTGGCTCTGGAGGTCCCAGTCCAGGCAGCGGCCAGTGCATGGGGCTGTTTCAGGCGGGACAGGTCTAGTTCTCCCTCCCCAAAGTCCATGCTGATGTTCACTCACAGGGAGAGGCTTGGCTCTGGATGGCCCAGTCCCACAGTGGCCCGCACTTGACCCTGTTTCCGGCAGGATGTTTCTAGTTCTCCCTCCGCCAAAAAAATACACATGTCTTCTCTAACATACAGAAGTGAGATGGCACTTTACCCATGAGCTACATACATCCCCAGCTCTTACCACTCACTTTGATGTCAAATCTGTCATTCTAAGGTTTGGGTCAAAACTTTAATTTTAACAACCTATTACAAGGGTTTGTATCCCACTCTTTGATTTGACTTCCAGTAACACATTTCCCCTCTACTGCCATGTGAAGAGATAAGACAATTTGAGGAACATAGGACTATGGATTTAAGGTCATGGTGATATTTTGTACCATTTACTAAGACTATATTCAAACAAGAATAGCATCTATATAGCCCTTTCAGTTCTTTGACCAGCTCTAGTAAAGGCAGAGTTTATAACTGAAAAATTTAATAAGGTTTCCTTAAAAACGTTAAATCCAAACACATGCTCTATAGGTGATGTGTTAAAACGTTACAAATGAGTTTATTTATTGATTTTTAATTGAGTCTATTACAAATAGCAAATTTGAATACAATGAATACAATAAAGAAGTGATGATGACTATTTTAAAACAGGTCACAGTAATTTTCCAGGAATATAAGAATAACGGAATTTGTCAGTTTGTCTTGACTTTAATTTGTTTTTTATTTGTGCTGTACCTGATAAAATTTTCTGTCTACTATGGCTCTCAGTTTCATCTTCAGCTCCAAGAACTGTGGATGAAACTACTCTCCATGCTAACCAGGTTTGCTTGGGCACCAACGTGAGGAAGAAGCCCGATTACCCAGATGGAATTTCAGAAGCTTCTAGAAGTTTCTGGAAGCTCTAGCAGTGAAAAAAGATGAATTTCAATGCTAAGTACTCATTTCTCTTCCCCTGGTACTGGAGACTGAATCCTGGGGAGCCCTGCCACTGACCTATATTCTGAATTCTTTTGATTTGATTCTTTTATATTGAGATCAGACTCGCTAAATGCCAAGACTAAGCTCAAACTTGTGATCCTCCTGCCTCAGTCTCCCCAGTAGCTGGGATTATAGTTGTGTGCTGACATGCTCAGTTTATAAATACTCTTAATGAGTCTCCAATGGTCAGATCAAGCACAAGTGAAGAGGACTAAGTCAGGCCTGACTTTGGGGAACAAAGATGACATATTATATGTCAACTACATGGAACTGGAATGGGCCCCATGAATACCTACTTATACTCAAATTCAGGTGGAAGAATTGTTTTTCTTAAAATCTTGGAAACAATGGAATATTGAATGTAATTTTTTCCTTGAGAAATACTTGAAAATATTTTTTGTTAAAATATTGTCATCAAATAAGAAAATTGTAACTGCATATATGATGCCATTGAAAAGCAGGAAGCTCAAAATTTAAATTATTTCAATATCTTTCCTTATCACTAACATATTTGTATGAATTTTCCTAATTTTCCAGGAGTATTTCTAAGTGACACAGAGTAAACAATGTACTCATTAACTGGTTTCAATTGATACGTGGTTTCAATGTACTCATTAACTGGTTTCAAAATACCGTGATAGACAATTTCTGTAATTCTAGTTGTTGTATAAATTGGAAGAGACATTCCAAGGACATGAGGGATAAGCTCCTGCGTTTTTCACTTCAATTACCAAAGCTTTTGTAAATGAGGCACATAAGGGAAGTTCTGGGTTTTTTTTTTCATGCTGATGAGAGATTTTCAATATCATTAAAAACAAAAGAAGCACATGCAGTTTTTTTAATTTAAAGTAAACTTAAGACAAGAAATACAATTTTGAAAGATTTGTAAGTAAATAAAGCATCATTGTAGGTTTTACCCCCGTCTTTTTTCTTTCAGGATGCTGCCATCTAGTGGTCAAATTGTGTACTTTCACACACACAAAAGGAACCACTGAGGAGGCAAATAAGGTTACATAAATTCACCTTTTATCCTTGAGTCATCTAAAGATTTATGCCTCCCATGTTCCAAATCTGCATTGCTTTCACTAACTATACAGGAAGTTTAAAAAGCTGAATTTAAAGAGGATATTTTAGGGCTCGAAAGGCTATGGAATATGCACCGCACAAAAAATATAAATGGCAGTACAGACAAGACAAATGACCTCGAGGAAATACTTGGCAGTGTTCTATCTCTGAAGGAAGCTATGGATAAATATAAGCAAGCAAATCTGACTTGTATTTGCTGTTACCATTTCTACAAATTTAATTTTCAAAGTGGCTTATCTTGAAAGTGTATTTTATAGTATTTAACAAAAACCCTACTTCATAGGCATTCTTACAACAAAGTGAACTCTGTGGTTTACTACTTTCTTCCTGTTGTAGAGTTTCTCCTATGTGAGTTCTTTTAGCATTTCTTCTTAAAGGACATGTAACTTAAAGCACTAGCTTTGTTATACATAAGCTGGCATCCTACCTCCAAATTTCTAATTTCACTTCCTTTCATTCATTTATTGAGCAAAAATTGAAGCTCTTTCAATGCAGCAGTTTCTATGGTAAGCACTGAAAGTTGAAACTGAATCAAGATGCTGTATCCCAACTTGAAAGCATGCAACTGAATGGATCTCTTTATCCAAACTCTACATCTCCACTGTCCCACATTGCCCATAATTTACCCTGTCCAAAACATTTTCATTTACCAAAACCAAAAACTAGGAAGTCACAGCACAAGAGTGTGAGGCATGCAAAAGACTCATTAATTACTGCTTTTTGTGTCTTGTGGTTTCTGTCTGATTTTTCCTTTTTTCTTTCTCTCTGTCATATTTATAATCTGCTGACA
The DNA here is from genome assembly GCA_004365215.1 of Cuniculus paca. Lineage (NCBI taxonomy): Eukaryota > Metazoa > Chordata > Mammalia > Rodentia > Cuniculidae > Cuniculus > Cuniculus paca. The sequence goes on along the minus strand of RJWT010038830.1, from coordinate 6,664 downwards.
CACAAACATCTCAAATAACTATGAAGTCAGCCACAGACTTCAATACTTGAAGAATAAAGATTCTTGACACAGTGAAATCCACTGAATTGGTCATTCAGCGAGAACTTGGATTAAATGTTAGCTAAAAAGAGCTGTGTGGTCTTGCTTCTGTAAGGCCTAAGACCCCTGCAGATGAAAGCAAGTTAATTTTCCGAAGCTTTAGACCAACGTCATGAGGCAGCATCTTAAAGAAAGATGAAAAATGCGCTGACAGTTCTGAGTTTCCACTCTCCCTTTGCTGGTTATGAGCCCATAAAACAACCCATTCCTTCCTAAATCCCACATGACTACCTGTCTTATTTCTTAACATTTCTTACTCTGTTCTAACAGAATCACACATTTTACTATACTTTTTTTCCATACTCAAAATCTGCCTGATTAAAAAGTCGGTGGTGGGAAGGGAGAAAAAGAAGGGGTACTAAGGCTCCACGGAAAGTGTGATTCCAGGAGTCAGCCAAGCCCCTCGCAATACTGAGACACCCGGAGCTCTTCCTGGAAAGGCTGAGTCAAAGAACGGAAAGGGGGAAGCCTGCCATCAGCAGATCCTGTGAGCTTGGCCTTATTTCACTGGCAGCGCCTGACTACTTTTCCTCTTGTTAAAAGAAAGCAAGTAAATAATCACACGCATTGTCAAATGGTGTTTACTAGATAATATGACTGTGCTTTTCATAGTCTCTGGGATGCAAAACGGGAGTCACTACACAGACATTAACCACTAAACTCATGTGATCCTCACGTTCAAGTCATTCTTTTTAGCTAGAAGATACTAGTAAGGCCATTCGGGAAAAGCTTTTCCTCTTTTTAGTGATTTTTCTCAGAGTAGTATTTGGAACAGAACAGTTGAACCATTTTCAAGCTTAGGGTTTTGAAAATTAGAAAAAGATTAGAAAACCTGTAAGTCAGTCTTAACAAGTATCCTAGTATTTTTATTTATTGATATTTTGGAGTTGACACTGACTGTATTTTTTTCTCCTATGTTTTTTATAGCAACTTCAATACTCTGCCAAATATCACTCCATAAAATGTTACATGTACTTTATTTTTAGTTGGAATGGTAGCCAAGCTTTGAAGTATAGAAGTTATCCCTTTAATACTCATGACATGCCAAAAAAAAAAAAAAGCCCCAATCATTGAAATTTCTAATTTAGATAGAAGATTTAAAGAATTCAGGATCATGTCTACCTGACCTTTGGCCTTCTGTGTCAGGGAATTAGTCAAAGCTTAGATTTACAATAATTCACTGCCTTAAATCCACAAGAAACTATATTTCTGTTCTAAATTAAAATCTACTTTGCAGGGTTAAATTTAAATATTAAAATCATAAATTAAAAGTAGATATAGTTTTTCATTTATAACATTTCCACACATAAGCAGAAAATGTCACTTTATGAGTCCTTATACTTTTCCATCATTAACGACTTTTTTTTTTATTTTCTTAAAGTCTTTTGGAAACTTATTCCATTTAGATTACATCTTCACCAAGTAATAGAGAACTGGAAATTACGCCAAATTTTCCATAAAACACATTTTACTCTAACTGTATTACAGAATTATAAGATTAGTCTTAATATTTTATAAAACGAATATACTTTATGAATGCAAAACTTGTAAGTCTTATCTTTTCTCTTTTTGAACATTTATGCTAAACCAGTTTTTAAATATTTTCATTTCAGTTAAATAATTGAACCAGGCTCTTTTAAAGGAATTCATGAGGATTCCATGGTTTTTGAAAGAAAATCACTTAGTAGCATGGTCAAGGCGCAGTGAGCCCTCTACCAGTAAGACTCATTTTTACACCTCAATTTACAGTAAATGCATTCTCTGAAAGTAATACATAAATTATCTTTCACATATTGAGTGTTTTAAGTAGAATATTTAAGTGTTTCTTCAATCTTATGGCAAACCATCCTTTGAACTGAAACATTCTGGTATTTTCCCTACTAGGGTGTGGTAAGGAAAAACACACAGGCAATTGAGAAAGAGACCAGACCAAGACAATTGGGTTAACTAAGAAGATGAGACTATCATCAGCCCAGAAAGGACATCCTTGTCTTGTGTGTCCTAGAACACGATAAGGAGTGATTTATAGATTCAAGTTCTCAGAAAGACTTAAATTCTCAACCTCGGGGGAAAAACTGAAAGATGAAGGAAGCTTTTATCATCAGGGGAAAACCCACAGCACTACTGAATATGGCCATTATCTGGGAACACAAGGGTTTTGAAGAAGATTAATAATTCAGTCACTTCTCTTTGCCCCCATCTTAAAAACTGTCATTTAGGGTTTGCACGCTGCAGTCTTTGCTGCCTTTTGTATCTGTGCTTCTCCTTTTTCTTTCCCAGGAGCCCACCCATGGTGGGTGCCTGCTGATGACATCCTAATCTTCTGGCCTCTTCAGGAATATCCCAAACAGCAAATTCTACAATGTATAAATATATAGCTTCCTGGAATATTTGTTTCTCTGTTTCCTTTCTAGCTATTTTCCAGTTGAGTAAAAATTGTGTGGTAAACAGGAAGTTAAAATGAGTTAATATGACCCTTTCTTTAAAAGGAGCATCTTGTATACCTCAGTTCACTTGCCTCTTACGATCAATGGCATGTTCCTTACTATTGAAGAAAATGAGGAAATATTTTAACACTTAATCAAGATATGACAAAAAGTTCTTGAACTGTGTTTCACAATTGTGGCAATTCGGATGTCAGCAAGGGAGCACTAGTGTCTCATCAGTGATGAACATGAACACTGAAAGAAGGAATTTCTGTGTTGTGTTGGCACCTCTGAAGAAATGATGTCCTTGTGTGTCATCCCAAAGGAATGTCCTTGGTCATTTTCTTGGAATTCTGGTGAGCTGACCACCAACCTTCGAACAATGCTGCTTATGTAGAGAAGAAACCAGCTATACCCATTTAATTTAGCAGTAGCTAAAACAGCAGGTATTTAGTGATTTTAGAGAAAACAGTTGTATCATTTACTGATTTATTTGCCAAGCCAAAAAAGTTGAGCATGCTGGACTATAATAGGAGGTCTCACTAGTGTGAATGGAAAGATTGAGCCTGCTTGAAGCTCGTACAGACTCTACAAGTCCACCTCATGCACAGTACGAGGAAGACAGAGAGAAGTTTAAGACAGAGTACTTGTTCTCTAAAACCTCTAGGTACTTAAGTATCATTGAGGTCACCTGCACAAACATGAATAAAGCAAATAAGGTAATCATAGCATTGCCCTGCATGTCTCCATTGTCTCAGCATCACCAGAGAAGGGTCGAGTAAGAACACTGCTAACACCTATGTCTCTTATCTTTACACTGAAGAAACTTGCATTTTCCATTGCAACTAAACTGTCAACATCCACTATTCACTTTCCTTCCATAATAGCTCACGGTACCTGCATTTGCACAGAACTGCCCACCTTCACCTCTTAGAACTGACATGTGCTGACTCAGGACACAAAGAACTGTAACTCAGACAGCAAATGCCATCTGACAGAACATATATTGTAAGACTTTTTTTCCTTGTATGCAAAAACTGCCTCACCTTGCGTTTTCAGCTGGGCAATAATATCCCACTGTAGCAACCTCAGATCCTGCATGATTTTGCTGCAACAAACAGCTGCATGAAACTCAAAGGTGACACTTCTCTCTGCCACACATGCTCTTGCCTGAAGGACAAGCTGCTAAGCAGCAAGGGAGACCGATGAGCTGGAATTGGATGTAATGGAACATACACTGCTGTAGAAGATGGAGGACATGGGACTGAAGGGGACTTCGTCACTGCAGGATGTTCATCGGCTGCTAAGTGGGGATCAAAACCTTATCTGCTTGAAAATTCCCTATGCTGTCTTCCAACAGAACAGCTCAGATTTTCTTTTCCACTCTGAGTTATGTGTGACTGGAATAAACTCAGCTGTTTGGAGCACAGTGATCACTCAAATCCAAGGTCAAGGTTTGGTCCTTGACTGACCTCCTTTGCTGTACGCACAACAGGATTTTCAGTCCAGAGACCATTTTCAGCTCCAAAGCCATGGACGCTGTTCCAAACCTCACACAGTTATTGATTATGTTGGAAGAAAATGTGTGCTTATTTCTGTAAAACTTCTCTCTAAATTCAAAATCTTCTCAAGGTTTTTATCCCAATTGTACCATTTCATCCACAATTGCAAATTTAACTTGAATAATTGCTTGAAGTTTTCTCCTGTCCTGCCTTTTTTTTCCCTGGTGCTGGCAGACAGTCTAAGCCTCCTGAATTCACCCTGAGGTTGCCCAGTACAAACAAGGCATGAAAGAAAATAAGAAAAGAACGAAAGAGAGAGAGAGAATACAGAACACTTCACTTCTGCAGACTATGCTAAATAAAAATCGTAGAGCGCTTGATTTTAGGATTTTAGAGGATACAGAAACATTCAGTGTGTGAGACTATGAAAAAAATACAACCACTTCTCAAATAACAAGAATGAACAGAGGCTTTTGGCTTTATTTTGCTTTGGTTTTTGCAGTAATAATGACACAGTGCTGTACAACAAACTGACAAGATCTTTGGTAAGTGGAGGCTGCCCTTCATTTGCATTCTGCCTGTTCCCCTACTGAGCATTGAGATGGGCATGCCAGCTAACACATCTACAGCTGCCGAGAACAGAATGCTGAACTTCTTACAGGTTCATTAGGGACAGCAAGGGCATATCCCACAATTCTCTGTGCCACATTTCCTAGCAGGCCATGGCTTGGACTGGCTAAGGAGTCTTCCACATCCTGAGTCACTAACTTTGCAGTTCACACTTTTCTGTGCAAGCCTGAGCAAATTTAACTTTTCAAGGCCCACAACCCAGTAGGATTATAGATGATGTGAAGAGAAGAGGAAAAGGGACAGAGGCCAGGACAAGTAACCAGAACTAAAGTGGAAACAGGAAATTAGAAGAGAGTGAGGGAAAATCAAGAAAAGCACAGAATCAAAAGAACACTAAGTGGAAATGCATCCAGCTTTTCTTCTCTCCTTCAGCATTATAGGATATAGGAACATAGTCTCTGGGGAGAGTGGAGAGAGGAAAGGAAAAGGAGGATGGGTCTGTGATTGGGAGGGTGAGTAGATAAGCATGGGGGTGAGAGAGAAAGTGTGCCTCATGCGTACAAGAAAAGAAGGAAGGAAGTGATGCAGGGCAGCAAAGAATGCAAAAGTTGCAACTGCACAGAGAGGAAAGCATGCGGAGGAGACCTTATACAAGAGGGCAAATGGGGGGAAAGCCCTGGAATGACTGGAGCCAGATGGCCTGTGACCCAGAGGGCAAACAGAGACCTTGGTCTTGAAAGATCTTCCCATTGTCCAAGGATGTGCTTCCAGCCTTGAATGAGCCTTGAGAGAGCACCCAAAAGGATGGAAATGAAGAGAAGCCCTAGTCAGGGGAAGTTCAAGGTCTGGAGAGGGAAGTTTATATCCCTCTCTAGCTGAGCAAGTCTTTCTTGCATTCATTTTCAGCCAGTGGGACCATCTGCAGAGGCATCTCCTCTATGTGTCTGTAAGTGTAGTGTCTCTGTGTCACATCTATTGAGCTGAAGTGTAAACATTATTCTGGTTGGGCCCGAATTCACCTGACTGAAGGATTACTTTTCCCACTACACCCTGTACTTCAAAGTCTTGGTCTTTAAACCTTCTTGCTGGTACATTTTCTTTTCTCTTTGCAAAAGATGAAAGCTCTTTTCCAGACAAGCCTGCTGTGAGTGACTTCATAGAAATGAAAATCCTAAGTCCCCTATGTGCCTCTCACATGGGGAACTCCCTGTATTTATTTATTTTTAAGAATAGGGCTGGGAGGTTGACGTTTCCATTAACAGTTGAGTGATATTTTCTTAAAGTAAAAACCCTCCCTCTCAGTGAGACATGCCTCACATTCCGGTCTCCCCACTTCAGGCAGTTATGTGCTACTAAATATGCGATGGAAATGACACATGTCTGGAAAGCCAGGAGCAAAGCCGTCCATGACTGACTATTCAGTGGGATACAATGAAGGTGTTGTATGTGGCTAATTGAGGGAGGCAGGTTGCATGGTCCTCGAAAAGGAAATCTGTGAGATCTTATGCATCTGTCATTTGTCCCTCTTCTGAAGTCAAAGGTGTCTTAAGTTTGAGCACTGAACACACCAATTGCAGGAAAAAGACACAGAGTCCTCTGACTTTCCAGAGGACCCTGGAAATATCACGATAAGTTGAGATGAACTGAGGGCAGTGATTTCTCCTTCATGGGGGATCACTGAAGTCACATGCCACCAAAGAGGATGGACCAGTTCCTCTTGGTATTGGCAAACCACCTGGGCATTTGACACTGCATCCTACATCCTAGCATTGCTTCTGTCACAGAAAGCAGATATAATCAATTTAACACAGTCTTTTTCCCACACTTTATTTCAATAAAAGAATCCCCACAGGCCATTCTCTTAACCTATGCGAAGAGCAGTAACAGGAGAGAGGTTGTGAAATGGAAATTAAAAGTGGAATTGGATTGCTAAGGATTATGCTAATGGAAAGCAGATTGAATTAAATACAAATTAGGTATCAGAGCAGGAAGACGTCTGTCCCAGTTAAAGAAAGCCATGAAAGTCTTTGGACACAGATACACCATGCAATCTCAGATATACCAAGC
>RJWT010038829.1:0-12755 GCA_004365215.1 Cuniculus paca | reverse complement strand
GGGCCCCGCACTGGCACATCCTCCCTTGGGTGGGTCCCTGAGGTGGTCCCAGCAAGGCCTGGTTGCGCTGCTAACCTCGGCCTGCAGACGGGATTGCGATCGACCCTGAGGGGCCCCTTCCTAGAAGCCTGGGTAGGGGCCTTGGGCCACCCCGGAGGCTCACGGGCCAATTCCAGCCAGGTGTGACGGGACACAGTAGTGTGGGTCAGGCTGTCCTCAGGGTGGCCTCTGCCTCGTGCAGGTCCTTGGCCCAGCAGGTGACCCCGTGACCCACTACTGTTGCTAGTGGGGTGGTGCTGGGCTCCCTGCAAAAGAACGGCTGCAGGAACAGCTGCCCTGGGTTCCAGGGTTTTTATGGGTTTTCCTTAAAGATTTTATTCCAGAAAAAACCAAAAGCAATTAATCCAAATTACAGAGTAGTCATTTGCAATAATATTTGCTTTAAATATATGTATTTTTAAAAACCCCTTAGCTGTGGGCTCGAGTGAGTTCGAGGTAAAGGACACCTTGAAATAATTACATTTTTTGCTCATTTTACGTTGTGAAAATGGCTCAGTCACTTGGGGGAGGAATGTAAAAGGTCCAGCTGACTCCCTTATAAAGCAGGGCTGTGTTTTCTCCTGTTTCTGCCAGCATGACCGCACTGCCATCATCTGCCCTTCCGATTCCAAGGCAGACTTCTTCCAGGAGGCCCGCGAGCGTTGGTCACTCCCGGCCAGCCCCACTCTAGGCAGCAGTGGGAGCAGAGCCCTCGGTGTGACCGTGGTGGGGTTCATGTCCTGGCAGACCTGGTGCCTTCCCCACTGGGGCCAGCATGGCTCAGAGAGCGGGCAGCCGAAGAGGATGCTGAGCTGAGGGAGAGGCGGAGAGCTGGGGAGGGGGCACCCCAAAACACTGGGCAGGGCGGGGCGGGGGGCAGGGTTCTCCTCTCCATTCCCCAGACGCCGGGGTGTGTAGATGTCCTGGTACTCAGCTCTCCTTGTCATCTGTTTTTCTCTTTTCTTTCCTTCTCTCTCTTTCTTCTTTCTTTCTTTCTTTCTTTCTTTCTTTCTTTCTTTCTTTCTTTCTTTCTTCTTTCTGCATTCATTTCTTTCCTTCTTCCTCTCTTTCCCTCTCTCCTCTCTTTTCTCCTTTCTCTTTCAAATGCGAGGCAAGTACTTGCACTTTCCACCCTGCCCCAACTTTTCATTTCCTTAACAAATGTTTTTTGAAAACAAATTGGCAACGCCCCACATTTTTTCACTTACAGTTAGCGGTTTTTTTACTTTTGTTCTGTATAAAAGAGTCTTTGCCCAGGACAAGGTCATCAAATTTTTTTTCTAAAAACTTCATAGATTTATATTTGGAACCAGGATATGCACTCACAGTCCTAGCTACTCAAGAAGTTGAAGAAGGAGGATCACTTGAATTCATGAATTCAGGGGCAGCCCCAGTGACATAGTGAGACTCCATGTTACAACAAATCTAGGTTCTGTTTTGAGCCCACTTTTTAAGTGATGTGAGGTAAGGGTTGAAGGTGATTTCTTTGCATATGTGTCCAATTGTTTTAGTATCATTTGTTGAGAAATTATGATTTTCCCATTGAGTTGTCTTGTCCAACTTGTCAAAAATTAGTTGACCATGTTATGTGTTGGTGTAGTTGTGGACTTCGTCCCACTCATTATATTTATTCTTTCACCAATACCACACCATCTTGATCACTATAGTTTTACAATATATGCTTTGAAATACAGTATGTTTTCCAATGTTTGTTGTCACTTAAAAAAAATGTTAAGTTGTTTTAGGTCGCTTGCATTTCCATGTGTCATAGTAAGGTTTTTCAAGGGAAAGGATTTAATACAGAACACTATATAATCCTATATAATTTATAGGATTATTTTATAATATTCATCCAAAGAGTCAAATGCAAAAGAGTGCAGGAGATCTGTTCACACACTAGAGACCCAAAGTATCCAACTGAGGGTCTAGACCCCACGGCAATGTCCTGCACGAGTCCAGCTGAAGACCTAGAGCTCATGGCAATGTCTCATGCAAGTCCGTATCACGAATCTGTGCTGGGAAGGCCCAGAGGTCAGCAGTGGAAGCTAGAAAGTCCATGGCCAGTGGGGTGAAGGATATGTGCCAGCAGGCTGAGGGACCTGTGCTGGAGCCAGGAAGTGACCCTCAAAATGAGGACCAGGGCTCCCCCAAAGAGAAAGGCACTCGTCCTCAGTGACAGCAAGGACTCAAGCTCCTCTGACAGTGAGAACAGCTGAGCTCGTATCAGGAAAGCAGCGTGAGGAGCTTCTCCAGGAGAATCAACAGCACCCTCTCTCCCTCCAGTTCTGCTTTTATGCTGCTGGCGACAATCCTCAGACGGGCCTTCCACGCCCAGCACCACACTGACTCAGATCAGCCGGGCATTATAAATTGACTATTAGTTAATCCACCACACCATGAAAACTATCTTGTCAATTTCCATAAGAAAAAATTCTGGGTTGTTGTTGTCGTAGTTGTTTTTGCCTCTTTTCAGAAGCATTGCCGTTCTAATGCCGTTGAGCATTCCATGAACAGTGTGGTTCATCTCTCTGTTTTGAAACGGTCTTGTTCAGTTTGTCTCAGTGACATTTGGTAGTTCTCCCTGTATGAGATAAGCCTCACACATTTCTTTTGTTTAACCGATCACTGAGTAATTGCATCTTCTACTGTAAGTTTTTTTCACCAATTTCCAGTTTTCACGGCTAGTATGTAGAAGTAATGAGCCGTTTTTACACTGGCCTTCTGTCTTGTCGCCTTGCAAACCTCAGTTAGTATTTCTTCTAGCATTTTGTAGTTGCTTTGAATTTTTCCTAGACAAACATGTTATCTGCACAAACTTCTAGAGAGAGTAGTTTGCATCTTTCTCTCTCTTTTTTTTTTTGCTGCACGGGGGATCAAACTCATGACCTCGCGCTTGCCTGGCAGGCGCTTATGCCACTAAGCTAAATCCCCAGCCCCAAGTTTGCATCTTTCAAACCACTTTAATACCTCTCTTGGCTTAGCTTTCAAACTTATAGGCCTGCGTTTGTTCATAGTATTTCTGTATTATTCTGTTATCATTTGCAGGCTTGGTGGTGATAGCTCTTCTTTCGTTTCTGACCTTGATAATTTGTGTCCACTCTCTTTCTGATCAGCCTGGCTAAGGGTTATCAATAAACTTGTCAAGAACAAGGTTTCAGCTGTATTGATTTCTCTGTACTGTTTTTCTTTTTTCCTGTTTTATTTATTTTTACTCTTATCTGGGATGATTCTTTTTTCTGCTTGCTTTGGTGTTAAATTCTTCATCTCACAGTTCTTTAAGAAAGAAGGAATTCTAATATAAGAATTTAATGCTATTTTTCTTCTAAGTACTGCACAACTGCAACCTACAAATCTCAAAACACCGTGTTCTTGTTTTTATTCAGCTCAAAATATATTCTAACTTTTTTGACTCACGAGTTGTTTAATCTGTATTGTTTCTTTTTTGATTCATTAGTTATTTAGTCTGTACTGTTGGGGAGTTCCAGATATCATTCTGTTGTTGACTTCTAATTTAATTCTGCTGTGATTAGAAACCATGATTATTATTATTTAAATCCTTTAAAATATGTTGGAACTTGTTTTATGGCTCAGAATATGTTGTCTCTTGGTGACTAGTCTATGTCCATGGAAAGAATACATACTTTGCTGTTGCCAAATGAACATTTGAATCACTTCGTCCATTTGAAGAATTGACCCTTCTGGCTAGGTTTGGTGGCTCATCCTAGCACTTGGGAAGCTGAGGCAGGAGGGTCACCATAAGTTTGAGTCCAGCCTAAACTACGTAATGACTTCAAGGCTAGCCTGAACTACATAATAAGACCCTACAAAAAACCCTCCCCCCAAAATTTTTTAAATTAATAACATGATTCTTCCTTATTATAAAATGTTTTTCTTTATCCACAGTAATATTTCTTATTCTGAAATCAACCTTTATTGATGTTAGTGTAGCAGATCCAGTTTTTTTTTAATTTCTGTAGTGAGACCCTGTCTCAAAAAGCTAAAAAAAATTATTTTTTTTTTGTTTAAATGATGTATCTTTTTCCATTCTTTAACTTACAGCCCATGTGTAGTTTTGTATTTATAGTGGGTCTCTTATAGAAAAGATATAGTTGGTTCTTGTTTTTTTCTTTTTTATCAATTCTGCCATTTCTGCCCTTTAACTGGAATATTTGGGCCACTTATGTTTAATATGATTACAGATATGGCTGTGCTATGATCTCGTTAGCTCTGCATTTACAGTGCAAGGTGCTCATGTTTAACTTAATGAGGTGCCTTCACATAATGTTACACCACTTCGCACACAGCATGGAGAACTTAGCACAGGGAGTCTCGTTCCCCTCCTCCATCCTGCATGCTGTCATTGTAAATATCATTTCCTCAGATTTTAGTGCAGTGTTGTCATTTTCCCTTGAGCGGTTGTTTTCAATTATTGAAAGGTAATCGAATGCTTTTGTGTCCACGTGCTTGTCGCGTGCAGTAATCTTCCTCTCTGTGCGGCTCCACACTTCCACCGACACACATTCCCTTCTGCATAAATATTAGTTAGCATTTGGTGCAATGCTGTTCTGCTGACCGTAAATGTCCTCAACTGTTCTTTGACTGAAAAATTAATTTGCCTTTATTTTTGCAAGGAATTTTTGTTGGGTATAAAACCCTAGGTTGGCAGGGGGTTTTTGTTGTTGTTTGTTTTCTTTCAGTACTCTAAAAAGCATCTCCATTTCTTCTGGCTTGCATGGTTTCAGGTGAGAAATGTCCTTAACTACTTATCTTTGTTCATCTGTACACAGTGGTCGCTTGGTTTAATTTGTTTTATGATTTGGGGGAAGACAGCTGTGTTCGAGTTTGGGGAAGAGCTCCGGGGCCGGGTGTGTCACCCAATGCAATTTGCCAACAGAAGCAAAATTTTGCTGAACACCTTTGTTGGTTAACTATATGTCTTTTACTCTCTGGCTACTTATAAGATTTACTAATTAGAAAGAAAACATTTACTGATTTGATTATTATATCCTTTGGTATGGTTTTCTATGTTTTTTTCTCTGCTTATGGTTCACTAAGATCCTTGGATCTGTGAGTTTATAGTTTTTATCCAAATCTGAAAAATTTGAAATATTTCAGGATTTCTTCATAGACTCTCACCTCCCCTCAGATGTTAGACACAGACGTTGGATTGTCCTGTGTTACCCAGTCACGCATGTTCTGGTCACTTTTTTCATCATTTTCCCCTCGTATGGCATGTTGGATAATTTCTATTGCCATCTTGAAGTTCGGAGACCTCAATGGTTTTCAGTCTGCCCTGCAATTAATCCCCTTCCATTGCTCATTTCTGATCATGTATTTTCCATCTTTAGAAGTGCATTTGGGACCTGTTCTAAAGCTTCTCTTTAAAGCGAGTTGCGTTTCCCTCTGTGTCTCTGACAGCGCGGCTGACCCGATGGTTACGTTAGCAATCTCTTCTTGGGTTTTTGTCGTTGGCTCACTGATGTCAGTTCCGGTCTGTTTCTGATTACTGGCTTTGCTTTTGGTTGAGGGCCTGTGTGCTTGCTTCTTTTTTATGATTTCATGACCTCACACTTAACAAAGGTGTGAAGGGGATGCCGGGCGATGTGGTCTCTGCCAGCTTCCAACATTAACACCTCCCAGGACCCTCGCTGGCTATGGAAACCGGGGTCGGCGTTAACGCCTGGCGCTGACTTGAGTTTCCCTCCCTGGAACCTCTGCGGGCTCCGGCTCCAATCTCAGTCCGGCTCCCTCCCTGGGCCACAGCCTGGGTCTCTCGAGTCCCATGCCTCATGCCTGCTGGGCCCGGGGACAGGCTGTGTGGTGTGGAGGGATCCCAGGAATCCCCCATGACCTCGAACCTGGGATCTCACGGCCTCAGGTTCTGCTGCCAGACAGAGAAAGAACAGACGCTTTTGAGGCCTCACCATGGCTGATTCCCCAAGGGAACCAGTCAGACACAGAAGGCTGCTGGAGTGGCTGCCGGGAGGGGTGTCTGCACCCACTTCTCACTGAGTCCACTTTGTCCCCATACACACCTGACACAGGGACACTGTCCTCACCATCCTCGGTACACACCCCAGGTGGGTGTGGCCACACCCACTGCCCAGGTAAGGTCTCCTGGGGTCACATAGACCTCCAAGAGCTGTATGCAGGGGTCCCTGGCACCCCTGGCCTCCCCTGGCCCAGGATGCAGGGAGAGAGGAGCTGTGGAGAAGCCCTGGGCCCTTTGTGCAGAGCTCCAGGGCCCCTCTCCTTCTGAGAGGGGCCGCCAGCTGCAGCTGCCTCTCTGGCTCCGGGGGGGTCCCTGGTCCTCTGTTCTCAGGGGGCCCCAGAGCTTGCCTGCTGGGCACAGACATGTAAGAAAGGCTTTGAGAGAACGAATGGACACACTTCGGGATAAATGCGAAGTGCCAAGTCTGGTCCAAAGGGAAATAGAAAAGTGAGTCAAGAACAGAAATCACAGACCTTGCCCTGCTCCAGAAAAGAACCCTATGCCCACGGAGTCTTCAGGTCAGTGGGTGCAGATGACTCAGGGGCCAGACGCTGCCAATCTTGTGTGGAATTTTCTAGAAAGTAACAAAAGGAGTAAGGCCCCCACTTCATTTTAAGACTGGTGTTGATTCAGTGCCAAATCTGGATATGGGTTGCAAAAGAAAGGGGAGAGAAGGAAGAGGGTGGGAGGGGGACAGAGGGAAAGAGAGAAAGAGAGAAAGAGAGAGAGAGAGAGAGAGAGAGAGAGAGAGAGAGAGAAAGCGGGGGAAAGGGAGAGAGGAAAAGCCCTGAATACTGTACTAGCCAACTGGATCCACTGGTGAGTTTTAAGTCCATACCCACCATAGCAGCTCGAGCTGCAGACGCAACCCCAAACACTGGCAGGAGGTGGGGAACCAGGAGGCTCGCGTGGGGCTGGTGGGCACACAGAAAGATCGAGTGGTTTATTCTAATAAATGCACAACCACCCCTTGACCCAGAAGTCTCACTCTATGATTTCAACCTAAGAGAAGCAAAAACATAAGTGCACAACAGGAAAGACTGCTCCCAACAGCTTACCCGACCGATTAAACAGGTGGGAGCTGCCCGCCCGAGAGTCCTTGGATGGGGAGGGGCCATCGGGTGGGTTCGTTCAGAGGGCCCAATGCTCCGCATGCTGGTGTCTCCTAGAATCCTGTGCTGGAACCCAACACCCAGCAAGGCGCGGTGTTTGGAGGTGGTTGTGGGGGCGGCAGAGACATGGGGTGGATTAGGCCGGGTAAGAGCGGGGGGCCCACTGCCACTGAGAAAAGCAGTGCACTACAAGTGCACTTCCGATGGATAAAGTCCCAGCGTGAAAGGAGAAACTTCTGGGGTTCTCTTATGAAAAGAAAGTGTGGGGAAATAGCCTGGGCTTGGCACAGGAAGGAGCTGGCTGGGCGGGACAGAGGCACTGCAGTCTCTGAGCTGCAGATCGATGAGCCAGAGGAGAACTAGCCTGGTACTGCAGAGTGCCAGAGCAGAGAGGTCTGCAAACACTCCTTGGCCACAGATCCAGAGGACTAAAGAGACTGGTACCGCAAACAGAAAATGCGCAAATTTCAGGAATGATTTTCTACCTCCTGTGAGCCCAACCAATTTGCAAAACTCTGAGAGTCAAATAATACCAAGTGCTGGTGAGCTGTGGGGAACTGGTTCCCCCAAGGGGAGGGTGAATAGCACTGGTGTCTGGAGAGGACCCTGCAGGGCTGAGGGGACCATGCTGTGTTAGCTCTGTCGTCCCACCCCACCTGGAAACTGGTGCCCCAAGCCACACAGGCAGGGCACAGGCGAGGGTACAAAGTGTCAACCTTGGCCCAGGCAGGGCCACTCGGGACGCCCCTCAGCAGTGAGAGGCCAGCACTGCCAAGCAGACAGACCTTCAAAACACTGGGGAGTGACAGAAGTGACAAAGACCAACAGCAGGAAGCAGATTAGACACACAGACACAACACGTATGCACAGAACATATGCATGAAACACATGTGGCACATGCACACCCAGCACACATGCCACGTACACAGGCACATTTACACGCAGCACATACACACATTGTAAACCTGTGTGCACACGAAATGCACGCAGAGCACACACACATGCACACACGCACACTCCATCACCACTGGCAGCACCTCATCTCCCCCATCCTCCCGGGACCCATGGGACCCTTGGGGTCTCAGGGCTTCGAAGCCTGGGACAGAGGGCCAGCTGGTCCCAGATGCTTCCCAGCAGGACGCTGTGTCAGACTTGCAGCGGGGCTTTCGTGTGGCCGACTTGTGTCCCCCCTACCCCCTGGCTCCAGGTCCTGGCTCCCAACAGCCCCATATAACCTCAGGGACAGACTGCAGGACAGCAGGAGCAGGGCCAGGACCAGAGCCTACTGCCCACCTTGCCGTTCCAAGCCTTTGTCCCCCTCCTCCTCTGCCTGGCCACCACCGTTGGCTTCTTCTGCTCTGTAAGGTTTTCGCCTTGCTGCATAGATGAGGAAACTGCGTCACGGAGTGACCTCTCCAAGGTCCCAGAGCTGGGAAACATTGAGCTGGACCTTCAAGCCAAGGCTGGCTGCCCCCCACATGGTTCTCAGACTCCATTCCTGGCTGTTGGCAGGGAAGAGAGAGCTCGAGGGATAGTGGGGGGCCGCGAGGAGACGCAGATCTCAGGAGCACCTGCAGGGCATCAGGGACGAGGTCACTGGTGTGCAGACTGAGGAGCTACGGTCGACTCAGCCAGGCTGCTGGGTGAAATGGGAATTGGATTGTTTGCAGAGTGTCTCAAGTGTCTGGGCCCCAGGCCCTTTGTACATGCTCTTGGCTTTGCTGACCTCATCGCCTCCCAAGTATTCTGCAGATCTCAGCTCAGACATTACTGCCCTGGGGATGCTCCCCATTTGTTCTCCAGGAAGGGAGCTAATGAATAAGTTCCGAAAGTGGTAAAGCCAAAACTGCGGCAAATATAAGCAAAGCATGGCCCAGGGACCTCAGGAGGAAAGGGCTGTCGAATGGTGGCAGCCCACAAGTCCCTCACCTGTTCAGTCACAACCCTCCTGACGGCCCCAGTGCCCTCTGCTCCTCCACGACACGGACACTGGGGCCGTGATCTTGGGTGGCCAGGCAGGGGCACTGTCTCCCTCCCTGAGCAGGGGGAGCCCTGGTGCCACAAGTGCTCTGTAAACACGTGGTGGCTGCAGTGGGCAGTGTCCCCCTGGGTCCCAGGGGAGAGAGGACCTGCCATCGCTCCTGTCTTAGTGGGGAAACTGAGTCCCAGGCTCCACTAACCCCTCCACCATCGCTGTCACCGCCCCCCGCCCCAGCAGGTGGGGTTCGGGGCCTGGCAGCCTCCCTACCCTCTTTTTTGCTATACTAGGGGTGGAATCTGGGGCCTTTGCACTGAGCTACAACCGCGGCCCTTTAAAATATTTAACATTTAGGGCGAGGTATTGTTAACTTGCTAAACTGCCCAGCTGGGCTTGAACTTGCATCCGCCTGTCTCAGCCGCCTGGAGCACTGGACGGAGCTCGCGGCTGAGTGGATGGCAGCCTCGGAGTCACCGAGGAAGCCTGGCCCAGGATCAGGCTGGGCGCCTGTCCTGGTCTCTGCTGCTGCCGCTGCTGCTCTAACAGAACCCCCAGTCTGCATGATTTACAAAGAACAGAGGTCTATGTGGCTCAGGGTTCAAGGTTGGAAGTCCGAGAGCTTGGTATGGACGCCCCACCCTGTGGCTCCCAGCCTCGCAGTAGCTGATCCGGTCCCGTGAGGGGTCACTCAGGAGAAAGGCATGAGGCTCCTCTGCACTCCACGCCTGCTCCCACTGGCCACGCTGGGGGCCCAGCTCAGTCATGGAGACAAACCGAGCTCAGGTCATTCACTCCTCACACCGGCTCTGCAGGGTTCAGGCTACACCAGGCTTGGCACCAGGGATGCAGGGACACGGCGGCCAGGGCCTGGCTTGGGGCCCCTAATGCATCCTCCCTGCTCCAGAAAGAGGCTCTGCTGCAACCCAGAGGGTGGGACCCGGGGCCCCATCCACAGGCAGCCTTGCTTCTGCCTGAATGGCCCTGTGGGACATGGGGCAGGGCCCTGTGACTCAGAGGGCCTGGACTTGGGCCTGGACTCCGGCCCAACCCGGCTGCCCAGGCAGGAGCTGCCGACGTCCAGTGCAGCAGGGGCCAAGCCGCCATCCACCACTACTGGTGCCCATAGCGCAGCCCACTGGTTGCTCGTGGCCTGGTCTCTCCTATCTACGCTCATGTTTTCCCATCATCCCGAGCTTCTGCCTTGTGGATGTGACTGAAACACCCAGGCACACCCGGCATAAGAACCCCTCCTTCAGGCAACTCGTCCAGGGCAGACCACCCTACCATGGCCAGGACACTGTTGTCAGACCTGATGCCCACCTCTGGACCCTGGGCTCTGTCCTGCCAAAGGCCTCTGCCGCCCCAGCCACTGGACACAGATCTCACTGTCCTCACTGCCAGGAGGGAAGCAACGAGCATAAAAGCCACTGTGTGATCCTGGGGAGAATGACTGGGGTTTTGCAGAATTGCAGCAGAGTTGCTGGGCTGGTCCAGACTATGGGCCTGTCGTGGAGCTCGGGTGGGGACAGCGACTGGATGCACAGGGCGGGAGGAGCCCAGTGGCCAGGTCACACATGGAGTTGGCACTGAGGTGGCTCCTGGAAGTGAGTCCCTAAGTCCCTTGGCCTCCAGACAGCACAGTAGAAGCCATGAGGGAGCAGCATGATCTGTGCCTCGTAACCCTGACTCCTGCATCCCCTCCAGGCCTCAGGATGCAGCTTCAGATCCTGAGGGGAGCTGGGCGGGGCTGTGCCAGGCTCTTGGGATAGGGGCACTACCCACGTGAGGCTTGGTGCCCCAGGGACTGCCCCAGGACAGCTTCCCCGGCTCCCGCAGCCCCTGCGCTCAGGGCCACGGCACAGCTGCCTCTCTTGCCATGTCCCATCCATGTGACTGCAGGAGCTGCATCAGCCCCATAGTGGCCACTCTGGGCAAGTGGGAATAGCGCGGCCCCTCCCTCGGGCATCAAGCGCTGGGACGCGGACAGACACCTGGGTTGTGCGCAGGCAGCCATCACGGAGCTAGGTCCCCACCCAGCACCTCCCCTTCCCTCCAGCTCACCTGGTGCCTGTCCAGGAGGCCTGGTGTCCACAGGCCAGGTCCAGGCCGAGGAGTTCACACATTTACTGTCACTGGAAGGCTGTACACGAGTCTTTCCTGCAAATCCCAGGCTCAGCAAAGAGGGGTTGGGGATCCGAGTGGAGCTGAGCTGATGGGTGTGCAGCTGAGCACTGTTACACAGGTGTATGTGTCTGTGTGTTTGTGGGTGTGCTTATACATGCCTGCTTGCCTCTGTGCACAGGCACACCGCCTGGTCATGTATGCATGTGTGTGTACACGTAAGGGTGCCTGAGTATGTACAAAGTGTGTTGTGCCTGCCTCTGTGCGAGGCTTATGAATGAGGTGTCCCCAAGGCCTCCTGCATCAAGGGCTTGCTCCCCAACACAGCTGTACTCAAAGGCCAGGACAAGACTGGGGCCTGGATCGCAGAGCACTGCCTTCATTCATGGGTTAATCCACAAGCTCATGGCTGAATGGGCTACAGGAAGCAGGCCTTGAGGGGGTGAAGTGGTCACCCAGTCAAGGCCTTGAAGGGCATAGTCGGTCCCTAACCTCTTCCTGTTCTCTGTTTCCCAGCTGCCATGAGGCAAGCAATCTTCCTACACCAAGCCCTTCCTCCATGATCCTCCTATCTTGGAGCCGACCATGGACTGAACCCTCGGAAACTATAAGCAAAAATAAACTCCTCCTCCAAATTGTGTATATCAGGTATTAGGTCCCAGTGAAGTAAAGGTTCCTGACAGTGTGCATGACTATGCACGGGTTAGCACACATGGGGGTGTCTGAATGTATGCACACGTGTACAGGGCAGGTGTGTGTCTGAGTATGTACACAGGGCAGGTGTATGTGTCTATGTGTGTGCACATGTGCATAGGGAGAGGTATGCATGCCTGGTGATGTGTGCATGTTCATGCTGCCAGCTGTCCAGCCCCTCTGGAGGGTCCTACAGAGGACCAGGATAAGGGCCAGAGTCACAGCCCCAGGACCAGCCCTGTGGCTCCACCAGCCAGTGGGGCTCTGGGGCTCCCTCCATGCCTGCTGGGCCCTGCCCACCACAACCCTGCAGAGGTTTCGTCTTCCAAGTCTGGGCTTTGCTGTGGTTTTGTTGCAGGGATTTAGTTTTATTTGTACTCTGAAAGCTTGGCTCCTACATTTTATTCACTGGTTTCCAGGAAAGCAAGGTGGGATTCTGAAAGGAGACTCGACAAGAAGTATGCTAAAATCTCCGCATGCCTCCTGTGTGTGTGCATGTGTGTGTGTGTGCGTACACCTGTGGGGTGGGTGTTTTAAGCAGTTGGCCTGGTAACTGAGCGGGTGGGTAAGTTGGAGGAGCCCTGGGAAGAGCCGATGTCTCAGTCACCAGTCTGGGGTCAGAGCTCTTCCCTCTCAGAAGGGTCTCAGTCTCCCTTTAAGGCCTTTGACTAAAGGATGAGGCTACCCACCTCTGCACAGGGGTCTCCGCTGATTTAGTGCTGATCACATCTACAAAAATCTTCCCAGCAGGGCCCAGACCAGGGTTTGACCAAATGCTTGGGCTTCATGGCCCAGGCAAAGAGACACACAGAGCAGCTGT
>RJWT010038828.1:0-12781 GCA_004365215.1 Cuniculus paca | reverse complement strand
TTCACATTAAGTTTGAGCTGAAAAGTTCATGCAGAAACCAGTGATGGCTAGCAGAGTGCACAGGACAGCTTGCTGCTGGACCAGCTTCATTTTAACTTGAAACAGTTCAGAAGCCCAAAGAAAAAGATCACAACATAAGATCATCTGAGATTTTGCAGGCTGAAAACACAGTGACATTTAACTATTTGATAGGAAACAGTAATTGAGATAAAAAATTATATCAAGATAGAAAGTCAAAGGAGAGAGAACAATGCCCTATGTGACAGAGAGCCAGAAAAAAAGTAGGGGTAGCTTACCTATCAACTGCAGAATGGCTAAGAAAGACATGGCATTTTATGTGGTGGAAACTTACTCAGCTCTAAAGGAAGATAACCTCAAGGCTCTGGTAGGTAGATAGAGGCAACTTGAGATCATGCTCATGGATGAAATGGTTCAGAGTCACATGGGTGAATTTCGTGTTGTCTCCCTAGTATAACAAACTTAAGGAGTTAGTGGGATCCAAAATACACGATACATATTGGGAAAGTCAAAGGGGAGGAATTATCTAAAAAGGGAAGGAAGTAGCCACTGTTAATCTATTATAATGATTTGAAACTCATACTGGCTTCATTGTTCTGATTAGTTTCCTTTTATTCTGACTTGTTTGATTTTATTATACTTGATGGCATAGACAGCTATTTCAAAGATAACAAAATATATAATTGCAGCCATCAAGGATTTCCAACTATCTTGTTTCAAAACCCTGTATTGCTTTCACATTGTTTTGTTTTGATTGATTTTACTCTATTCTGTGTTGTTTGATTGTATTATGTCTGAAGCTGTAGGCAACTATTCTGAAGGTAACAAGAAGCATTATGGTAGCCACTGCTGTTTTACTATTATCTTGAAGTTCTGCATTGCTTTCATTGTTTTGTTTAGTTTGTTTTGTTCTGTTTACCAGTTTTATTCTTTTCTATCTTGTTTGATTTTACTTATGCCTGATGGTATGGGCAGTTATTTTGAAGATAAAGAGGCATTATGGTAGCCATTATTGATTCCCTTTTACCCTGTTCTGAAGTCATGTACCATGTTCATTGTTTTGTTGTGATCGACTCTATTCTATTTTCTTTTGTCATATTCTCTTCAAAATAAAAAAATAAATGAAAATACCAAAAAAAATGGTATCATGAATTTCTCCCCTTGAGGAAGCTAAGAAATGAAAGTTGTGGTACTAGGTGTGATAGGCTGAGTAACAGACTCCCCACTGCCAGCAATCCCACATCTTCATCCTTGAAAGCAGTGAATATATTGCATTACATGGCAAAAGAGGCTTGACAGATATAATTAAGTTAAAGATACTGAGATGGGAGATAATCCCGAATTATTCAGGTATGCTGAGTGTAATCATCAGGGTCTTTATATATGAAAGAGGAGGCAGGAGGTCAGAGCTGGAGAAGACAGTGTGGCCAACATAGGGGCTGATTTTTAGATCAGAGATGCTCTTCAGCTGGGCCGGAAGATGGAGGAGGGTGCCATGAGCTGAGAGAAGCAGGCAGGCTCTAGAAACTGGAGAAGGCAAGGAGAGCGTTTCCTCAGAGGGTTCAGGGGGAGCACAGCCCTGCTTCTTCCATTTCCGATTCCTGACCTCCAGTGTACAAGACAATGAATTTGTGCTGTTTTAAACCCCTAAGTTTGTGCTTTGTTCTAGTAGCAATAAAAGGGAAAAACAGTAGGTCATTTCAGGCTGTGGTCTTTTGTTAAATCTGACCCCTCTCGGTTAAGGAGGAGTGTTTTACAACTAGCAAAACTCCAAAATATAGCCAGAAACAAGATGCTCAAAACAGTTTTTTCACAAATAATCATTAGTTTCCTTCATCCCGTGACTGCGGCTATAATAGTGAGTCATAGCCAATGGTTTCCAATCTGTATTTGCCCTTTGCTTACTTTTTATAAATACACAGAAATACACTTAAAATAGGAAAAAGAAAAAGTCTGTAGTGAGATCTGAGACCCTTCTTTTCCCAATTGATGTGCCTTTACAGGACCCCTTAGTCTCCCAGCGGACCCCGCTTCCCCCACCCTGTCTCTTGTCTTCTCCTGCTGCTGTCAGAGGGTCTCCTGGCTTTATTTGAGGCACATATTTTCCAGAACGTCTGAGCCTGAGATCATGAAGTAGCAGTCTTGTCACTTACATGGCAGGTAAGGGTCATCTTACACCTGTGGTGGCCAGAGAGCTCTGCTGTCTGTGGGGTGCGTGTGGCAGGAGGCACTGGAACCAAGGCGTTGTGTGAAGAGCTGTAGGATGGACTGCAGCTCATTTGCAGCTTTACCCCAGCATGAGGGAGAAAGCTGTGGTTAGGTGAACAGGTTGGGCTACTTTTCCCCAATGTCTGGGCAGCACCATGAGGAATGGCACAAGCTCTTTGAAAACCAAGGAAAAAATAGCAACTTCTATGCCACAGTGCTCAACAACAAAGACCAGAACTCTTGGCCTTGGCCTGGCCAGCAGCCAGGGGATAGCCAGGAACCTGTGCTCCCCTGAGGCTAATCTGGGCCCAAAGTCCAAATGCTAATATTAAATGGCTCAAGGAACGATGATGGTAGAGTATGCATCTGATCATCTGACTTAAGTTTTAATCAGAAGATCTGAGAACAGGGAACGTGGCATTGGTGGGCTGGCGGTTATCACAGCTGCTGCGTTCTGGCTTCCTCCGGATCCCAGCACACAGCACTATTACGGAAATGCGAAGGCTGGGACCTGGAGGCGAAATCATTCTGATGCTTCTCCCAGGTGTTCCTGACCCGCCCAGACCTCCGGGCTGTTCTGTCCCTGCCTTTTCTCCCAAGAAGTGTCTTCCCTAGAGAGAGAGCCTCTGAGGATAACGCATTTCCGGCCCCCAGGGCTTTCCCGCAAGGAGGGAAACACTTACGTGCTCCGACGTGAAGGCGATGAGCCTGGGCACAGCGGCCATGCCCTTTTCCTTGACCTCAGGGAACATTTTGTAGCGCGCGATCAGCATGGCGTACATGTTGGAGATGGCGCCCCCTGGAGGACACAGCAGCGCACAGTTACTTTTCCTAGTCAGGGTTAATACTTCACACGCAAGCAGTCTTATTTCCACAGATTCAGAGCCCTTCTTGGACACAGGAGAAAATCTTATTGGCTATCCCTTGAAAAGAACCCTTGGGCTCCAAGGCTCTACCTGAAACAGTTCAGACGGAAGCACAGGCTATAGGATGGAGACTACCTCCCAGCCCTGCTTCAGATGCTAGGGGTAACTGCCATTAATTCTGCCCTTGCCTGGAGAGCTCTGAAGAAAATGTTCATGTTGGTGTGGTGGCACATGCCTGCAACCTCAGCGCTCTGGGAAGTCCAACCTGGGCAATTTAGCAAGCTCCTGCCTCTCCAACCCCCCCCATTATTGCAAAAACAACACCCAAAATTTGTCTTTTCTGATTTTTGAGTGTGGTCATTGTGCATAAAGCTTGTAAGATGTTGGCAATTGATTATTTCTTTTCATTTCAGTTCCTACAATGCCTTGAGCTTGGATAGAGACAAATAAGCTGCTGTTAATGATCTACGCTGTTAATATTTTTTTAATAAAATGAAAGATAAACAGTTCATTGCATCATACTCCCAAAACTTCTGTTCAGTCCTCAAAAGTTCTTTCCTCCTAAAGACACCAATGAAACAGAATTGTATTAGTTAACAAAATCGTCAAAATTACAGGAAAACATTCAACTAAGAAAATTTTAATCCCATGTAGAATTACTTTTTCTGTGTTGTCTTGAGACTGCCTAGGATTTCGTATGCTAAGGGTCATGGATTTTGGGCTTTATTTGTTTTGTTTTATTTGTTGAAGTGCTAGGGATCAAAAGGTCCTTGTCTTACAAGTTGGGTTTCATTTGACAAGCAAAAAAAAAGTGAGCTCTCCTTAAGTTTGTGGGGAAAGTTCAGGATTTTTGGTACCCAGGAAAAAGACAATTATTGTCAGTATAAATGATGTTACTGGCAGGGGAGATGTGAGACCATCAGCCACAGTGAAGTTGCACGTGCTCCCTGAGACATACCCACAGCCAGCTGCGAGGTGAGTGCTCTGAGCTGCCTTTTCTCCTGGTAGCTGAGGAGCAGGAGGGCTCTGTGCCAAGCTGAGTGCCCATGTGGGGTTATGCCCTTTGCCTCAGAAGCCCTGGGCTCTGACCCAGACAGGCATCTGGTGCAGAGCAGTGATCACCTAGATCTTGGCTTCCTCCCCAGTCAGAATGAGGGCAGTTCCTACCTCTGTGGACCCTTAGACACAGGACAAGCAGAATCCAGGTCAAGCTCATTCTGAGCATATTCCAAAAGGCTGGCAACAAAGAAACTTTCACTCTAGCTCCTGCCTTCTGCATCTTGACACTCACTGACCCTTTGGGCTATGTAATTCTTCATGGTGTGGGCTTATAGGGTGTGCGCCATCACTCCTCGCCTCTAATCACTAGTTACATGCAGCATTCCCCTTTCTAGTGAGACAAGCAAAAATGTCTACGGTCAACAAAACAGCTCCCACTTCAGAACTGCAGCTCTGCATGCTCTTCTTGAAGAGGCTGGGGCGGAAGCAGGGAGAAGAGAAAGGGGAAGACATACAGAACTTGTCCTCATACTGAGTTATCTAAGACTTCCATCCTTTCCCTCCCACCCTCGTTTGTAACCTAGGCGTCCTCCAGCTAAACACTGCACCCCCGAGCAGGAGGCGAAGGCTCTGGTACTGGACAGAGCAGACTGATCTGTGCTACTCAGGCACGAGGACAGACAAAGAAGCCCTACATGCTCTTAGCTCCTATGAGAGTAAAAGGTTAGTGATGACGCTGAGCTTTCCTCTTGTCCCTCCTAGCGTTTGTCCGTCACAACCCACTGAGCTGTAAGGAGTGCCCTGCTTCTAAGGTGTAGGTGACATCACATAAACACTTTATCCTAGGAGTCCTGAAGCATGAAGCCTGTGACGTTACAGATGGGAGTGTCAGGCAAACGGAGCCAAGCTCTGTATTCAAGTCACAGACTTAACTCTTTGTATTTATAGTCTCGGGGAATGAGACTTTTAGATGACAGGGATGTGATGCCTGACAAAGCATCTATTAGCAAATAACTATGTTAGGAGTTATTTCTCTTCTGTGATACCTTAGAGAAAGTTGAGCGGAAACACACAGGCAGTTGGTTTCTCTGCTGCTCCCTCAGATTTAGGAACATCTACATTACAGCATAGCGCGGCACTTACAGCTCCCATCTTGGATGGCGAGCACATGGAATTTTAGGCTCTATACAAGAAACTCCGTGATCAAGCATCAGTCTTCTCTACCTGATGACTCCCCATCATCCATGAGGGTGGAAGGGTAACCCTTAAGTCCTGTCTAGCCTAGCAGAACTGCTGAAGAGGATTCAGCAGGGTGTAAGGGTATATGGATTTTAGGCCATGCAGGTTCCAAGACCAAACAGGTTCATTAAGCCTAGGCCCTAGTCAAGTTAGTTAGATTTTCAGAGTCAGAAGGTCCAAGTGTTCTCTCCCCTTCATGGGAATTATTAAACTAGAGGCCAGATGAGGGTGGTGAATCTCAGGGACAGCTCGTTCTTACAAGCATCCATAAAAGCAGGTGGGGGCTAAAGGTAGAAACGATGTTGCTTTCCAAACCTCATCTAGTTCCTCATAGAAAATCCTTCAAATCATCGATTTCAGGTAATGACAAGGTTAAAAACTTAGTCTAAAGGCAAATTGGTACTAAATTTCCTAAAAAATAGATGCTACTGTAATCCCAGCACTCAGGAGGCTGAGACAGGAGGATTGTTGCAAGACCAGCCTGGACTGCAAAGTGAGCCCAAGGCCAGCCTGAACGGCATAGTGAGACCCTGTCTCAAAAACACAAGGGCTGGAGATTTAGCTCAGTGGTATAAGTGCCTGCCTGGCAAGCATGAGGTTGTGAGTTTGATCCCTTGTGCTGGGGCTATAGATGCTAACTTGAAATTTAACACAGTTGGAGTGCAACAACTTATGAAAAAAAGGCTAATTTTCTTTTTGATTTTACTAACATTTTTCCCTTTAGTATGGGGGTGGGGGTGGGGATGTGCTATGTATTTAAAAATGTGAAAGAAAACAGCAGATCCAAGCTTGCAGGTAAGCATGATAAATTTAAGCCCTGAACTTGAAGCCACTGTCACTTGTTCATCATTTCTTCTTTCCTTTCTTCCTTCTCCTCCTCGTTCATCGTCTACTTGTCTCTGCAGATTTGCTAGCACAGTGGCAGGTGTGGCTCTCTAGCATGTTGATGACCGCCTTTCCAGTGGCTGATTAGGCAATGGTCTGCTCACTAGTGTCTTTTCTGGGTCAACGCCTCTCTCTCTCTCACTGCCTTCCTAAATCCGGTTTCCTCTCTGCATGAAACCAAGGTCATGCATGAACCCAGGGCAGAGCTTTTTGTTCCAGGTAGATGCTCTGGGCTGGGAGAGGTGTAAGTAATGGAGCTTAGGATGGAATGGCTGGTAATAAAAGGCAAGATGGGAAAGACTGAATGAAATGATAAGAGAAGAAATGAGAACTAGAACTCTTGAAATCACTACTCCCTTTTTCAGGTCTAAGAAATTATCTCCCAGGTACTTGCTGCCCTCCTTGAAGGGCATATAAATACTCATATAAATCAGCTTTGTTATTTCATAGACCAGAGCCATACACACATTCTTATTGAATCCATCTGCCTTGTTATGTACCCTTGAAGAGAGAATGATTTATTAAATGAGGCTACACTTTTCCTTTCACCAATTTTCGGAATAATATCACAGAATACATTCCCTTATAGGAATCTTTATTCCTTTCCTTTGTTGCACTATACATATACAAATATATATATTTGTGCAGGATCACCAGAGTACTAAGTAAATACCATCTGTTTATGCTTGTCTTGGACACAAATAATTAATGCTTGAGCTTGGAGTAGTTAGAGTGGAGGCACACTCACAGTCAAGTGCCCGTAGCTATACTCATTCTTCTAATCAACACATAGCCTATGTAACTTAATTTGAAATATGGACTAGATATTTAATTTTCTTAGGTTCATAGCAAGGCATATCGCACACATAGGAAAAAAAAAACAGAGAAAAGCTGAAATATCATTATACCAGGAGAAAATATTCCATCGCCAGAGCCTCCTGGCCAGCCAATGATTTCCCTCATTTTCTTCAGTGTGACATATTCCAAAAGCACAAACACAGGAGCAATCTCGTAGGTGAACCTGAAGTGTAGAAAAGGTCACGGTTTATGTGTGTAACTCAGAGGAATAACTTGTCATTGCAATACAGAATGATTTCTCAGAACTTATGCTCACAGATGTGATGATAATTACATTAAATAGATTCCTAAAAGATCTTCTGAAAAGTTTACTCATTTCCTAAAGTTAAGAGCTTTAATTCTTGGCACAGAGGTTTATCATATTTGATAAACAGCATTCTAGGGTAATACTAGGTAAAAGACAACATTTGTTTCAGTTTCCCCTTTGTTTTATACATCATTATGAATCCAATATACCCAAAGAGCTTCTTTTGTATTTTAAAACTTTTGGATAGTTTAATTGCATCAAAAATATATTGGGTCCATTTTCTATCAAACAAGAGTGAACATTCATATAATTCTGAAGTTGGAATCACTATTTTAGGAGCCATTTAATTCAAATAGATTTTCACATAAGAGGTAAACATTATGCAATATTACTACTAAGCATTCTGGATTACACAGAGGCATATTTAGCTGCTTACATGTTAGTGTTCGCCGTTGATGTCAGCCAGTCTGCGGCCAATCCAACCATATCCAATCCAGTGGAAAGCTGATTGAAATACCTAGGATGCCCTGAATGAAGTGGAGCACCAGAATCAGGGTTACATCAATGAGAACGTACACTTCTCACACATATGACTTTTCCAGCCAAAGAACCTTGAAAGATCCTTCAGGAACAGGAAATGTATATTCGGAAACCAAACATACACAAAACATAGTGCATAAGAACACACCCTCATACACCAGAGAACACTGCCTCTAACTGCAGCGGCTAATTTGGGTTTTAGTGTTTTTTAAAACACACTGTAAAAATCTCCGTTTAAACATGCCCTATAAAAAAATAACAAATTTGGCTTGCAATCTGGACAGTGGATCATATCCTACCATGCTTTCAATATATTTGCAAACTAAAATGCCATTGGAACCCCAAACAATTCAAAGACAAGTTACTTGTTTGCATTCATGCTGTTAGAAGTCCTTCTTTGTTGTGTTGTTCTGGGAATCAGTCATACCGTGACGTCCGCCAGGCATGCCAACATTCATAATAATATCGGTGACAAATGGCTGATGATTACAAAAGACAGGGCAAAAATGAGAAAATAGGACACTCTGCAGAGTGATTTGCCCTGGAGTCAAAAAGGTGATGAGTGTCTAAAGATGGCATGGACAAAGCTAATTCTTATCCATTCTTCTCTGTCTGAATATTTATTATAAACAGAGCTCCCTTATAGTTGAGATTTAAAATAAAGCTGAATTCTGTCAATGTTACTGTCTTGTCAACAAGATACATGAAGATATATTCGATGGACTGATGGGTCCATTAGCAGGGCTTATCTAATTAACCTCTGGATTTCTCTAAAACTCTCTAAACGGACTGATACTCACATACTCCCGGGACTGCTATTTAAAATGTGATTATAAATATCTCATTAGAATTGTGTCTCCTCATCCTGTTTTATAAAAGCCTATCAATAAATCTGTGCTTTGCTTAGCAACAAAATTTTTGGAAGATGGACAGTTATGGAAATAGCATCTGATAAAAGGTACCTGTCACTTACTGGACACCTGGGGATGTCATTGTCTCTCATCACCAGCAAGGCAAGACAAGATAAAGGGAGGAAGTGGGGAGAGTGGGTACAAAAGCCAACACGGCTCATCTAGACTGAAGCGCTCTCTTATCAGCCCCAGGCATGTGGCTGGAGAGTTGATCCTGGGAAAAAATAGGAGCTGGGGAGGAGCACATTTTAGAGGCCTCGGATCTGTGCAGGTCTTGTCCATTCTGCAGCATCGTTTTATGACTTCCTTTATGGCCTCACACCAGGGCCATCTATCTTTTCTGCCCTTTTCCAGTCCCTTTGATACTGAGTCTATCAGTTCACACATTCAAGAAAAGCATGCAGTCCTCCTACGCCGCTGCCACTGACATCTGGACAGACCCCCCATTCCTCTCTGCCTCATTGACTCCTCATTTCATTAAAGCTCGCAGCTGAAATCACAGCCAACTTCTCCCTCCTGATACCTCTTCCTTTCCATCCCTAAGCCATTTTTTAAAGCAAGGAAATTAATAAGGATTAGCAAATCTACCCATTTATCTACTCCCCCCAACTTATGCATTTTCTAGATGAACCTGGTGCCTACTATTGTACAATATTTATTCTATCCAAATTTTGGCAAGAATAGTTCTGCCAATTTCCAGGTTTGTACAGTAAGAGGAATTCCAAGGTGTGTCCTGTGCCCCAGGACATCCGATGGCTGACTCATTCTGGTGAGCACTTTTGGTAAACAGAGAAAACAAGTTTGATGCTTCGCTTGCTGGGTTTCTCTCTGTATATGTATTTGAACTGGACTTGCTATTTCACCTCTACCTCTTCTACCTCAAAGTTTTTCTTCACTGATAATGAGGTGAAAATATGGAGGGAATGTTTGACAGGTCAGGACAGCATGCCCTTTGGTTTGGCAGAAATGTTCCCCTAGTCACATCTGCTTTCCACCAGTGGCCCCTAGAGGCTGTAAGCAAATCCAGGCAGGGCTTCTGGAAACAGTCCTGCCTATGAGCTCCAGAGCTGTCCTGGCAGCCCTAGGCACCCTGGGCAGAGCCTGTGAGCTTCGTTCACTGTGCCGTGCAGGGGAATGGCCAGTTATGCAGTCTGCGCAGCCAGAGAGACAGCAGCTGGAGACAGGAGACCAGGGCTGCCCCAGGCACTAGAACTGTCCCTGAAGATCACCAAATGAGCCCAAGAAGGTGTGCAGACTCTGCAAGTGGTACAACCAGTCTCTGGCAACTCTGCCTTGATATCTCGCATCAGTTGAGGAGGGGCCAGAAGCCGTGGCAACTGAACATATACTGGCAATCTACACAAGGACAGCTTCATTTATCAATGCTGTAATCTCCTTTGATGATAAAAGATTTAAAACTACATTAATCCCTACCCCTACCCACCCCCCAGCCACCACAATCACCAGGTAATCCAATTAACCCTGCAAAAGCCTTCAGAATCTTAACATTCCCTGAAGCTTCCGGTTCCAACATTTCTTTACAAAGCAATTTCAGCAATATATGAAGCCTCTTTTTTAGTAGTCCCCTACACTCTCACTTCTAAGTATGGAGTCTAATTGGAAATTAGGTTAAGGACTCTCTTGGATACAAGTGATAAGTAGGATTTTATAAAAGAATCTCCCAAGGATCATAAAAATGTAGGATGGCCCAGGAATGGTAATTACTTCAACAGACCCTAAATAGTAGTAGTTGACAAACAGGACAGAGCATAAAAATCTATAAACTTGTGAGCTGAGGAGAAAAGGCACCTGGTGTTAACTTTCTGAAATGCTATTTGGAGAGAGAAGGCTAGAAGACTAAATACATTATAAATAATATTGCGCTATTGAAAATATTGATATGCTTTGCTTAGAAATCCAACTTAATCCATCAGATTTTTAGCTGAACTTTATAAATAAAATGAGCTAGACCAACATGAGACTAAGTTTCACAAGCATTATGGCAAAATCTAAGTACTGAATTGGCCCCTCTTTCCCTGCAGCTGAACAACATTGATGGACAGAACTATTTCATTGACTTGCAATTTCCATTATCTTAATCCCTTCAGTTGCATTTCAAAGAGCACCAGCTTTTCAGGATGAAGATGCAAAATATTTCTATGGATTCTTTTTGGTTTGGTAGTAATATAAATAACAGATAGCAATTTGCAGTTGGTATATTTAGATATTAGGTAAGGGGAATAGGCCCCCCCAAAATTATTAACATCACTAAGGTTTGCACCTACAAACCTGGTGGTGGAGGGAGAGGAACATCTTTTAAGGGCAGGTATGTACCTCATGTGGGTTCTTCAGGGACATTAACTGAGGATGCTCTCTAGTAAATCTCTGAAACCATACTCTGCAGATTGAGTTTAAATCAAGTTAAATTTCTTTTCCTGTGTACCTGGTTCTTAGTCTACGGTCTTTCAAAAGTGGATAATAATACAATAAATCAATATCCGAAGTCTTATGCTATGCATGCCTTTGTTCTCTGCTGATACAAAGAATATGAAAAAAAAGCTAAAAATCTCACTGCAAACATTCTTAAATATTTGTCAATGAGACCAATACGTACTGACAATTGATCAGTAAATAGTGCTGTATAAAATATGCTGTTTTCTCTAATGTTTACATAATACTTCACATTTATATTTGCTAGCAAATCTTTTAAAAGCTACAGATCAATTTAAATCTACAGAATCTTCCCTTTTCCCCCAGAAATTAACTCGTATTTGTTTTTATTGCTTTAATGAGGTGCCAGACCGTGCAGTGTCAGGATGATTAGAGACAATGTAGAAAAAAGCAAAGTAAATCAGGATCTAGATAGATGAATGATTGACTTCGTGCAGATAAATAGAAAGCCTGGAATGCACCCAAATAAATGTTATACCCAGCACTATAAAATGAACAGAATATAAGAATATTGTGAAAAACTAATAGACCATGAAATAGGTTTTTAAAAATGTGCCCCTAAGGATATCGGATTTTCCCCTCTCCTTTTTTTTTATCTTGCCGTGACAATAGCGCTGAAGGACACACATCCTTATATAACATGGTTAGAATGCTAAAGTAGTCTGCATTATGGAGAGAGAGACAGAGAGAGAAAGAGAGACAGACAGACAGACAGACAGACACAAAGAGATCCTAAAATTCAGGTCAGAAGTCTTGGCCATTTGAGACAATACCACAACACAGTACCTTCAGCTCAATGATTACATAGGATGGCTTTAGTCCAATTTCTGACCAGTTCTATGCCAAGGATATTACTAGCACAACACTGGAATTCGGGTTTTTGTTTGGATCACACCTTTGAGCTTTCATTTCCATA
This sequence comes from Cuniculus paca, assembly GCA_004365215.1. Classification (NCBI taxonomy): domain Eukaryota; kingdom Metazoa; phylum Chordata; class Mammalia; order Rodentia; family Cuniculidae; genus Cuniculus; species Cuniculus paca. The sequence continues at coordinate 643 of RJWT010038828.1, read as the reverse complement.
TTCCCTTTCTTTCTCGATTTTGGGTGGCATCTACTGGCCTCTGCTGACAAATGGTTGCTTCTACACCAATGGATAAACTCCGTGACCAAATGCAGCCTGATTATTACTAAAATAATGTTTCTAGTATTATTGACTTCCGGTGCATTAACAGTAAGGGTAGATACTTTTCATTTCATTCGTTCTGTTAAACGCCACTTTAAATAATGAAAATAATTTTATGATTTTGAGTATGTCAGTAATTACGGAACAGAAAACATTCTTATAGAAAAAAATAAAAATTGTATAAGAAAATGTTTTATTATTTTTGACTGGACAATACCTGTTTTAATTGCATATTTAAGAGTTGTTTGGCAATGCATCAAAATTTCCTCCAAATTTTGCGGTTGATCTGCCAATTCCCAATTATACTCTTGAAGGAGCTCATTAGGATAATGAAAATCAATGACTTTGGTTGATCTATCGAAAGTCTTCACCACATACTGAAGCAAAATGTCCATAACATCTTGCAAAAATGCCAAAGTGGGCGTTTCTCCATCACACGCTGGCAGCAGATCTAAAGCACGGAATGAAAATGACACATTTTAAATTTTACTGTGGACATGGTCAAGAAAGATCTTGATCAGGCAATCACCCTCTGAACGGA
>RJWT010038827.1:0-12787 GCA_004365215.1 Cuniculus paca | reverse complement strand
GTCAGGCCGGCTGAGAGGCTGTCTTCAGGGCAGTTAAACTGGGGAGGATCACTGCAGTGAGACACGGGGAAGCCTGTGTGTTCCGGTTGTTCTACTGCAGACTCGATTTTGACATGGAGGGAAAGAAGCACCCAATGGTGAAAGGTGATTTATTAGGACAACCACAGGCATTTATTTGATTGTAGGTTTAGAAAAATTCCAGTGATTTCACACCTTGAAACACAAAAGCAGATTTATCTCTACCTTTGACATGTAAAGCATCATAAAATCTATGTTGGGATTGATCCTAATTTTTAAAAGATGGCATAAAATGTGGATAATTAGGGAAGCAAAAGCAGCAGATATAAAAGCGAAATCAACTCATTAGGGACAATGGAAGTCCCACGGGTTTGTGCTTACCTGGCGCTGACTCTGCCCTCTAGCTTCGCAGGTGCCTTTGACAGTATTTGCAGGACCAGAGAGAGTCGCTTGCCGGGTTCCCAAGGTCTAACACATCGTACCACCTGTCTGCGGGACTCTGTCTCACATCCATGTCCTGCTTCCTTGTGAAGGACAGATCATTCCTCACAGGTGACCGTGGAGAAATGAGTTCCACAGGGCTCCCAGCCTCCTACTTCTGACCAGCAAGACCTCAAGAATGCCTCACAGGAAGTCCCGATCCACCTGCCTGGCCCCTGGCCCGCCTCTCTGTGTCCTCGCCAGGTCCTGCTAAGGCCAGCTCCCCTGCAGGAGAGATGTGCTTGGCAGGAGCTCCTCTGTGCCATGCTTCTGATCAGAAAGGGGCAAAATCTGCAGAAGCCTGAGGGTGTCCTCCTTCCCAGTCCCTGCTGGGAGCTCAGTTTTGTCCAGGACATTTCTGAAACTGCATAGCTCCTGAAAAGGATCCACTACCTCACTTTTTTGGTTGTTTTTCCTTCTTCTATTTATTCCACACCCTTTTTTAGCTCCGTGTGGGGTATGTGCCTCCCTCATAATTTTATCTCAGTGGAGAAGCAGGCAAGGCAGTGCACGCCAGGTACCAACTGGGTTCTCCGTGTAAATCCAAGTGAAGTTAGTCCAAACCTCTGGCCCACACCCTGGGAAGTACAGAGGCCCTCTTCAGCAGCCCTGTGTCTTCCTAGGTCAGCTCACATCCTGATGTCACACCACACGCCTGTGACATCCTTTCTCCTCTGAATCTGTCTTGGTTACTTTTCTCTCCTTGAGACAAAACACCCAACGCCCAAACTGAAGGAAGTAGAGGCTTATTTCTTACAGTTTCAGTCCATACTCAGTTGGTTCCAAGACAGGGTGGCGTGGCTCAGAGGGAGCGGTTCATGGCGGCTGCCAGCGGCAAGATCGAACCGCGCGAAAGAGAAAAGCACGCCCCCTTTCCGACCTTGCATTGTATGTCGGCTCCACCCCTGGGCGGGTGCAGAACTCACACCGCCAATCCCAGCACCAGACAACGAGCCAATCACAAACGCTAGATTCAGTCGCTTCCTTGACTGCCTGAGGCTTGCGGGGCCTAGACACAACCCATAACAGAATCCATGGTCTTTCCTCAGTATGTTACCCCTGTTTGCTTTTTTCCACCACACAGGAGACCCAGACATGAACCTTCCTGCCTCCTTAGTGGACAGGGTAATTTTTCTGTTGGTTTAGGGTGGTGACAAATGATCAAGGCTCCCAAACTGCCTACAACTTTGAATATGAATTATCCTACACTTGGAAATTCTCTGACCTGCCCACCTAGGGTTCCACTACCCTCCTCCTATCTGATCCCCCAAATCAGTTCTCACTGAGACCTGGATTCCTATCCAGTTCTCATTTATAAGGCTTCAGGCATCTCTTCAGCTTCCTGTTCTCCTGTTAAACTAGGTCTGAATCTCATCTTCTAAACCAAGTGGCTTGTCGAGATGCTTTGCTAAACAAATCCAGTTTCTTCTTTAAGAAAAGTTTTGTGCCATCTATTAAGAAAAATATCTTTCACTGAATAAATGGGTAGTTTCTATGTACTATTATGAGTACATAGGAAGTATATACACTGCGATCAGGGTATCCAAAAAGATATTCCAAAGAAGCAACCCCTAAGCTGAGCTCTGAAAAAGAAAAAAGCAGAATTGGCCAAGGGCAGAGGGAAAGAGATTCAGGCTCAGGAAAAGCACATGCAAAGGACTAAGAGCAAGAGAGAACCTGGTATGTTTAGGGACTTGCAAGAGTTTTATGGAGGCTGGAAAGAACAGGGCCGGCCAACGGGCCAAGATGAAAGGGAAGCCAAGCAGGGCATGGTGGCTCACACCTGTAATCCCAGCACTCAGAGGGCTGAGACAGAGAATTGTTGCAAGTTCGAGACCAGCCTGGGCTACAAAGTGAGCTCAAGGCCAGCCTGAACGGCATAGTGAGACCCTGTCTCAAAAAGACAAGGGCTGGGGATTTAGCTCAGTGGCCTAAGCGCCTGCCTGGCAAGTGCAAGGTCATGAGTTCAATCCCCAGTGCCACAAAAAAAAAAGATGAAAAGGAAAGTGCAGAAGAGGCCAGGCCAGGTCGGGCCACTTATATCAGACAGGCAAGGCTTTATTTGATCCAGAAGGCAATAGGAAACCAGTGAAAAGTTAAGCAGGGATTCATGCAGTCACTTTAGAAAGATCATTCTGTCTGAAGGCTGGAAGGCCAATTACTAAGAGGCAGGACTAAAGCAGAGACCATTGCAGTCCAGCACGGGAAAGATGAGGGGGGCTTCGATGAGGGAGGCAGTGGGGAGGAAGTGTAGACACCACCAAGAGACAGCAAAGAGAACGAGAGCTGCTCTTTCTCAGGACAGGAGTGGCAAGGGCAAAGCGTCTTTGGCAACCCCAAGGCCTCTGAGCTAGGTGGCTAGGGGTAGGTGCTATTGCTGGCTAAGACGAAGAACACAAGAGAGGCAGCAAAGGAATCTGGGCAGGACCCACCATCCTTGTCCCTTGTCCCTAGTGGAAAGGCCACAGTGTTTTCACTCTGGAATTGCTCCCTCCCTCCAAAATCACCAGCTCCTGCAGACACACCCTCTAAAATCGCCTGTCAGAGGGGACCCAAAGAGACCGCAAGGGGGAAAACAGGCACATGTTTTGCTTAAAGGTGTGGCAAAGTGATAGAGGAATCTAGCAGCCTTCACGTGGGCCCACCTGGGGCCAGTGCTGCCCTGGCTACCCACTCCCTCTCCTGACACCATACCCATCCTTGGAGGGGGCTTCCAGGAGGGCCCACGGCTATCCACCTAACCTCTATCTGGTCCACTGAGCCTCCTCCAAGCCTGAGACAGAGAGCCTCGGTTTGTTCTCTTACACGGACACAGCCATTCATCAAGTCTGAGAAAGCTAGGCACAAAGGTAACACCACTTAGCCAGGCTGCAATTAGCAGATTAGCGGCTTGTTGCTCTTGTCCTGTGTCCCACTCGATGACCTCACGACGGCCCAGGGAGCCTCAGCCCTGGGCCACTCCAGGAAAGGGCCTAGCGACTTCCCTGGCAACAAAATCCCCCGGCCTGTCACCATGAGTTTCCCCATTGTAGAGCTAAACTACAATTGATGTTCTGTCTCTATCAATTTCTCAGGAATGCTGGGACGCAAGCCCAGTATTAATGAAGACAGCAGAAAGGAAGGCATGAGCTTGGCTCCACGCCAGAGCTGACAGAGATCATGGATCCTGAGTCATTCCTGGAGACCTGCAGAGGCCCAAACAAGGCAAAACAACCAAGCCCAGGGTCACACACCGGCTCAGCAAAGCAGACTGATCTGAGAAGACTCGGAGAGTTTCTGCTGGGAAAAATAGGCCCACTATCACCCCTCAAGGATCAGGTATCATTTTCACCATCAGAGAAGGGCAATTTGACTCCAGACTAAAAAGGTATACCCACAGGTACATGCCTTTGGTAGCGCGCGTGCACACACACACACACACACACACATCGCTTGTGTGCATGCGGAGCCTCATGTCACATTAAGGGACCAATTCAAAGCCAGAGCTACCACTCACACAAGGAGCTAGCACCCTACTCCCATGTGTTTGACCGAGTCCCTGGTCACTCTCAGAACAGCATCTCCAAGCAGAAGCCCTCCCAGGCTGCAAGCAGGGGAAGCCTTGATTGGTATGGGAGCCTCACTGGTCTCAAATTAAAATCCAATAAAATGCTTGTCTTCATCTCAGCATGAAAAATGAATAGAAACTGGCTATTGGCTCCTGCTTCTCAGACTGTCATTTGGGGGCTTCTGGTTCCTGAACCTTTTAAAAGCATATATAATCCTTAATCCTCCAAACTGTCCTGCTCCTTAGCTAACTAGCTCCAGTTGAGCTGGAACAACTCCGCTAAATAAATCATCAATCCCATCAAGCCAGTTTACTACCCCAGGCATGAATCTACACAGAATTTGGAGAATATAGCCAGCTCTGCAGAGAACAAGGTAACCCAAAGGTGACAATGTACCACGTAGAACCTTGGGGTCAGCTGTCCCTGCTTGTGAGTTTGCAAGAGAATCAGGTCAGTCATGAATGGAAGGTACCACCCGCAAGTGCTTGCTACAGGAGCACTAACACCCACAGAGATTCACTGAGGCAGTTGCAGGAATGAGGCTCATTTAGATGGGCCAAGGCCCTCACCTCGCCCGGGAATGTACAAGCTGAATTAAGGTAAAATGGAATGCCACCCTCCATCACCAGCACCTCATGGGGACATAGCACACACTAGGTGGGCATCATAAGTCAATGCTTCCTATCTGTCCTATTAAGGAGTAGTCTGGGAGTTTAATTCACAACAGTTACAGTCACTATAATAGTTGTTGCTAGAAGGAGAGCGAAAGAGAAAGGACAGGGATGTACAAAAAGAAAGAGAACAGAAGGAGAACGTAGAGGCCTTATGTTCATAAGGCCTCATCCAGGAGTAAGCTTGACCAATGTTGGCAAAGGCAAGTTAAATGAACACAGACCTCCTAAAAAGCACCACGTGAGGAAAAATGCACTGGACTTAGATAGAAATGGTTCTTTATTCTGAGCTTCTGACCTTAGAAAATGACTTTTGTCTTAGCTCAGTCTGCCAGTGATATGCCATAAACAACAGACATTATTTCCCACCATCTGGAGACTGAAGTCTGAGATCAGGGTGACAGCATGGTTGGACTCTTGCGAAGGTCCTCTTTCTGGCTTGTAGGCCGCCATCTTCCCACCACGTTCTCACATGGCAGAAAGCAGACACAGGCTTGGCTCCCAGGTTCTAAGAAAAGATTAAAAAAAAAAAACTCTTCTCAAAGAGACACATAGCGCCTGAACAGAGGTGAACTGCTCTTGCTAGACAGGCAGGGGGAGACTGAGGCAGAGCACAGAGTCACACAGACTTCCACTGCCACCCTGACCAATAAAGACAACACACCAGCAACCGCTTCATGCGACATTTCCAGAATTAGAGCTCTGTTCTACCTGCAGGTCTAAAGTTGCTCAAGCTACTACTGAGGGACAAAGTTAAGAGAAGTAAGTGTCCCTTCCAAAGGGCCTGGATAGGGGATCTCGGTGGAGGAAGACCCCACGGGACCCCAGTATTCTGACACCTCCACCCCTACTCCTCACTTTCTGTCAAAACACACGCCCTAAGGATGGAGACATCTCAGAAGGACAAGGCTCCACAGGGCACACCTCTAAGGAGCTCTTCCAGGGAGTCCCACAGTTCCAACTACACATTTCCCTCCCCTCCCTGGGCAGTGATGGATCTGGAAACACCTTCTGTAGCATTGGTCATGCTGCATTCAGGGCTGAAAGTTTCCTAAGGCTCCCAGCACTCTCACCCTCTGCTGATTTCTGACAGAACAGTGTGGCCAGGGTGTTGGAAATGCTGAAGAGTGAGCCCCAGTACCTTAAGGACAGAACAGGAAAGAGCTGAGCTCTGCTGGGGCTCAGACTCCCCCAGCGCACCTCTCCTGGCCCTCCTCTCTGTCTCCACAAGACAGTGGTGATTACGGGAAGGAAAGCAGGTCTCTCACCTCTGCCTTCCAAAAGCATAGCGTAGGGTGTATGACACACACTCTGTTGGCTAAGTAACTGAAGCAGCCGTGCCAATAGGCGTGAGAGACACCCAAGTGCATGAGGGACTGCTTTTTGCCCTGAGAGAGTCAACTTAAGACAAAACATTCCCTGACAGGAGAAAATGTGGGTTTGGTCTCTTGTCTCAGAATTATGGCTAAGGCTCAAAGTGCTGGATAATAGGTGCTGAGTAGCCCGTATTCTAAATTCAGAATCACCATCTCCCCTCACTGTTCGCTCCAACATAGTGGAACCAGCTCTACCACCACAAACATTCACCTTCTGTCCACTTGGAGAAAACTGAGACGCCATGGGAGGTGGTCCATGAGCTTGGAGGAAACCATCAGAGAGAAAAGGTGCCTTTAAAGCAAGGGAAGAGGAAAAGTCCAAGAATCACTTGTGATGAGCAGAAGTTGTTACAATGGCTGTGGGTTCAATTGTGTCCCCCCAAATGCAAGCGCTGAAGTCTGAAGTAGCAGTACCTCCAAGTGTGCCTTTCCCTGGAAACAGACACTGTGGATATAGTTAGTTAAGATGTGATCACACCGGGGTATGGGGGACCTCTCCTGTAGTGTGACTGGTGTCCTTAGATTGGAGCTGTGATGCACAAGCCAAGAAACTACCAGAAGGTGAGGAAGAGGCTTGAGACAGACTCTAACCTAACACTTTCTGAGGGCGAGCGACCCTGCCAACACCCTGATTTTGGACTTCTGGCTCCTAGAACTGATGGAGCACGAACTTTCTGTTGTTCCGAGCCACCTCCCACCTTCCTAGTCTGTGATATTTTGTTAGAGCAGCCCTAGAAGCTAATGAGAAAGCCATGCATAAGAACAAAAGACATATTTCATTCACTTGTTTGGTGTCTGCTTTGGCATCAGACTTGTTGACTTGTGCTTCTGTTACCTGAGCAAGGAGAAATAAAACAGGAGAGCACCGGAGTGGTGGGAGGATGAAGGATGAGAGGGGGCTCAGAACTCTCTGCCTGGCTTTCCAGCTTCCAGGAGGTGTGAAAGAGGCCTGTGGCCTGGGGCTGGCTGCACACAGCAGATGAGTTTGCGACATCACTGGCAGAAAGCTACACAGTCAGTGGGATGGAGCCTGGATGCCACCACATGGGAATAGTCCAGCGAGGCTGGCACATCTCTGAGGGACCTTGTCAGCAGAACACACTGAAGAGGCCTCGTGGAAGCCAAGTTCATGAGCCAGCAAAGCAGCAGTTCCTGCCAACCTGGAGGAAGACCACGGCCTGCTGGGTAAGGAAGATGCTTGCCCTCTGCTGGGTGTCTTCTCTCTACCCCAAGACACACAGGGGACTGCACACCACCTACAATGGCATGCATGCACACACATGCACACACATGCACATGCACATTCTCCTTCAAAATCTCTGGAGTCAAGAAGTTAGAAATAGCAAGTTGGCAATTTCTGAGTGGAAGGAATAAAGTCGAATTTGAAACTGAAGAGTGTTTGAATTATTAGGTTTAAGTCAAATTGTAAGATAAGATTATTCAAGTAATCAAATGGAAAAAGGAAAAGCCAACAGACATGGAGGCACTATCAGGCGTGAAAAGGAGACACCAGGTGGTAATGGTGGGAAAAAGTGAAAAACCTATGTCAGTGTAAACTTCAATGTGTAGATTCTTCAAAACCAGTCACTGGTATAGAAAGCAATGAATAATGATACTATGTGGCTTTGTAGTAAGGAGATGGGAGAAGCAATGTCACCAGGAGTCAGAAGAGGGCTGGAGGTCACCACTGAATGGAATAGTCAAGAAAACACCCTTTGGGTGCAGCTAGAGCTGAGCCTCAAATGCAAGGATGGGCCCCCGGTAAGTGGAGCACGAAGACGGAAAAGAAGATGGCATCTTTCTCAGTGAAGTCACGAGCAAAGGCCTCCCACAGGGCTGATGCTTGTGAAGTACTCATGAATCTAAAGTCTAGGAAACAGATTGTGTATCCCAAGACACAGAGGTGAGTAGGTATCAGATGCTTGGGGACAAGAGAGCAAATATTTTGGATAGGGAAACTACCAAGAAAAAAAGACAAGAGAAGAACAATGGGTCCTTCCATGGAAGATGGTCAGGGCCAAGCTAAGTAGAATGGACCCAACCATTTGTCCTCAGAGAACCCATGGCCTGCCCAGGTGTCCAGCCTCTGGGGGCTGTCCGGACCCACAGTCTGCATTCTGGGAATAGTCATTATGGATTAACTGCAGGACAACTGGCCAGGAGTTCTCAGAGACCAGCCACAAATTCCAACTCCGCTTCACAAAGCACCTGAACTTCCAGAGCCTGGGAGGGGTCCCCTACTCCAGCTCAGGAGGCAGAACCAGCTATTGAAGCTTATCAGACACGGTGTTTGGTCTGGCTTCTGGCCACCAGGAAAAAAAAATGCAACAAAGGAAAGGAAAGATACGGATTATTGGCATGGAAGACCTAATGACAAACACATTTGCAGGTGCTTCTGCGCAGAGCCTGCCCTTTCTGTGGCCTGTTTGGGTTTCCCCGGAGCTAAGAAGGCAAAGCCAGGTGCTTGCTCCAGCAGTAACATCTCCTCCTTCCCAAACCCATGCTTAACACGGGCGGCTCCAGGTCTCAGAGTTCGGGTCACTGCCCTACACGTCTGATCAGTGACCTCTTCCACGCACTTTCTCTGTGATGGGGAAAGCCGTGGACCACACTCACTCTGGGTGAATGGCACTGCAGACCTGGGAGCAGGCTCTCCTCACATGATCACCACAAATCCCCACAAAGTACTAGGTCTTCCCTTCATTTTAAAGATGAGAAAGCTCAGCTCAAAGAACACACTCTTTTGTGTTTTGCGAAGTTCTCCCCCAGGAGAGATACACAGATTCCTAAAGAAAATTGAGATTCATAGGTGTCAAAGCTGAGTAGAAGTTCAAATAACATCTTTGCTAATCTCATTGCCATAGGGTTGTCTAAGCTGAGGTCAGAAGAGGAATACAGACTTACCCAAAGCTGTCCAGAGTAGAAAGAGAATGCTGCTATGCGCACCCCAGCCCCATCGTAATTTAGAGGCATCATAAGGGCAAAATTGGAGATAGAGGAAGGGCCGCACATGGCTAGCCGGAGAAATTCACCCCGCCCCTTAATCCTGTGGGCCCCAGACTCCTGGATGGTCTCCTCACATGTGGCAAGGATGCTGCTACTTGTGGAAAATGGAGGAGTAAACAGCCTCATGTGGTGTCCGGATGCCTGTCACACCGAGGCCAGGCCGTGTCCACATCTCACCCGTGGAAGTCACGACCTTTGCTTTCTACACTCTGAGCAATCCTACACCAAGCACGCAGAGACAACACACTGGCTACAGTCAAGAGTGGAAGGACCGTGCTAAAACTGGAATGTAAATTATCAATTATAAACAAGCTGTCAACTTGGATAAACTCTTTTAACTTACCAGCAGACCTTGCTCACAATGTCAATTAGGAAGGAAATAAAAGGAAATCAGGAGAAACCATGAGAACAAAAGGAGCAGAGAAGGAGGAAACACAATACACGAGATTTAAGAGAGGGTCACTCTGTGCTAACTCACTACCTGCCATCTGACCAAGGGCACTTTAGGTGAGATCGTAACCTCCTGCCCAGCACACTTGGACCAGTAAATCTGGAGACAAGGCTTGGGGAGGGCCCAGCAGCAGTGACTCCAGACCAGCAATTCCAAGCTCATGGACTCCCATCTACCCCATCCAGCTCCTGTCAGTCCACAGGCACCCAAGGGTCTAAAACTCATCCAGCTTCAAGTTGACCAAGCCTAGGCCCAGAACCAACAAGAAACAGACTGCTCTGTGCAGGAGGCCCCTATCCCTCACCAAAGCATGAAGTCATTCTGTCCTAAATGCAGGATCCAGTAGGTCTGGGTGGATTCCTAAAGTCAAATAACATAGGCAGAGACTGGTCTAGTGCCCAACACGTGGTGAGAACGTGTATGACGGAGTTACAACTGTGTGCCATCAGTTCTAGGCATGGAAGACACTGCTGTACTTCCTTTTCTTCTTGGGCACACAGACCCTATGCCCAGCCTTCTTTGCGGTTAGCTGTGGCCCTGCCCTGGAGTTCCAGCCTGTGGAATGTGGACGGCAATGGTGTGCGCCACTTCTAGGCCTGGCCCATTAAACCCTTCCATGTGGAATCTTCCCTGTTCTCTCCATCTGCCTGCCACATACAGACACCCAGGGGAGCAATCCATAGCCCTAGGGGAAGGGAAGCAAAACCACAAAGCAGAGGGGGGCAATGTCCCTAAGAGAACGTGTCTAATGCCACCTGGAGAGACACCAGGGACAGAATGCTGCACTTCGTATAAGAAATAACCCTTCTTTTATATTAAGCCATTGAGATCTGGGGACATGTTTTGACTACACAACCACTAATAATATTACTTATTCTAACTTCATAGCCCTTAACTAACTGTGGATTCCTGAGAAGGCTTCACAAGACCTGGTACCTTGGTTTGATTTCCAATGTTGACAAGGCTCTGTCCTGCTATCAGACTTGCAGGAGTTGCTCTATGAAGCCCGGTCCTTTCCTCTCTGGACTAAACCACTACCTGGCACCCTTCTTCCACAGGTAAAGACCTTACCGGTCCAACATTTGTGCCTCCTGCCAAACCACAGCTATCTCCGCAGCCCAGGTGCTATGTGTGAATGACTGCTTTGCTCCTCCAGGCAAAGAATGTGTCCAGTGGAACTCACTGCACACCAGGGTCCCTCATCCCTTCCTGAGTGACACCATTCAACACCCAAAGGCACAGACAAGAGCTGCAGCTAACAGCACCTGCCTCCTTTTCCTCTCTCGTCTTCTGATGGGCTCAGTAAGGTCAAATGCAATATTCCTTTCACTCAAGGCACCCACTGGAGTCAGGATGGAGCAGAAGGAGCAAACATCACATCTGCACTCAAAAATCACCTTTAACCGATCACACCCACCAACTCTCCCTGCATGGGGCAGGAAGTCCACTGCTTCCACTTGTTAGCCGGGGTCCTTCGGGGTCGGCTAACCCATCTGAGTCTCCACACTCCGAGTCTCCACATTCATCTCCTGTTGTGCTGTGTTTTCATTTGAAAAACGGAACGAGAGTATATCCTTGCATACTTAACGATGTTGCTTTGGTAATGAAAGGAGATAAAGCGAAAGCACTCTTGTTGGCTATAAAACAGACTTACCAAGTCAGCATGGGGGTATCATGAAGCGCCTCCCACGCCCACTGCTCACACGTACTTCTATTTCCACCGCTTCTACCCAACACAAGCTGATTTCCCCCTCGCTGAACAACTGTTACCCTAATAGTCCATTTATATTACTTCTCTCTAGTTGTAAAGATTCCAAAGTTTAGCACTTTATCTCTAAGGCAGTTGAGTTTTATGTACTAATATTCTGTTAATTGGCTAAACGAGGGGGGAAGTGTGTGTGTGTGTGTGTGTGTTTGTGTGTGTGTGTGACTTGCCTTCCTCACTACACTGGCAGAATTATCTTGTGTTCATATGAGCTGTCTCCCTGTATCCCAGCATGTTTGTTCCTTAGCAGGGGTCCACAGAGAAAGGACACCAGAACACAGTCAGAGCAGGGGAAACTAGGACACTTCATAGACATGTGTTGCTTGAGTTGAGTTTCAAAAGATGAATGGATGTTAGCCAAGCAAGGGAACAGCCTATGCAAAGGCCAGGACACTTAGAGAGCTCAGGGGATGAACCCAGTAAGGGCAGGCAGTGTAGGTCAGGGCTCAGAGTGGTGGAAAAAGGTAGACACCTACAGCCAGGCAGGTGCAGGGGGACAAGAGCTGCAGCTGCCTCTGCGCAGTAATGGAGAGGAAAATCTGGAGGACACATGATCTTCAGTACAGCCCACAGCTTTTTGCCACTTCTAAATTCTGTTGTTCTGTTTCTCTTCCCTTCTTCTCAGGGAGGTGACTCAGAAAGCCCCACAGGACCAGCCTAAGTGTCCGTGTCCAGTATCTGGCCCAGACCCAGGCCCTGGGGCTGTAGCAGCTGGGGCACAGAGGGCTGCCCAGGCTGTGTAGCGGGTGCCCCTCCTCCAGTGTGCTCTGTCTCCCTGCCAGCCAGAGGACAGCCTCACACTATTTCGGGCCATGCCTCCTTTGTGTTCAATATTCATATTTTCTTGACACAAACCATACAGAGTTTCAACACTTGGAGACTGCAAAGTAAACCACTTGTACATACCAGGTCTGGTAACACTTTATATAATAGGCTGGTTAGTTAATGCTGCACTACAATAAAAATTCTCTTCCAAGTACACATTACGTCCTCATTAATGCCAAGTGAGTTCAGAATGATTAATGTTATGACAATAAATAACCAGGAGACCATGATGACCGCCAGGCTGCAGCACACGGTGGGGTACAAAACAGCCCTGGCTTCTGCCACCCTCTGAGCAGACTGGGGTGCTGCCTACCCCACATCAGGCACACTCCAGAATCACAAAGCACAGCTCCAGGGAGGCTGCCCAGCCAACCCCACTCATGAGACCAGTTTGGAGACAGTTGGGCAGAGAGGGACAAGGAGCCCATCGAAGCATATCCTCTCCTGAGAGTGGATGTTGGAAGTACTCCCACCATGCTCACGTCCACAGGCAGAACAGCCCTGCTCACACTCCAAGGAAAGCTCTAGCTGCTGCAGGCACTGCCATGAGGGAGCTGAGAGATGGGTATCTCTCCCAAGAGGCACAGCAAAGGCTGTGTTCATGAAACAGGGACTCAGTCATCACTGCCCAGGGCTTGAGAACCCAT
>RJWT010038826.1:0-12786 GCA_004365215.1 Cuniculus paca | reverse complement strand
CCCCCAGGCACTGCGGCTGCATTGCTTCCTCCACCAGGAGTTCACAGAGACCTACGAGGTGCCAGGCGCCACCCTGGGTGCTGGAGATCACGTGTGACATGTGGGGGCCCCGAGTGCTGCGTGGGAGACAGGTGGCCAGGGGCCCCAAGAGACCCTCACCCAGGCCATGGAATGTGAACCGCAGTGTGGACGAGGACAGAAGGGAGCCATTCGCACACGGGAGGAGAAGCACCCAGGTGGAGGGGACCACGAGGGTTGCTGTGCGGGTGACAGCTGACTGCGGGCGCTGCATTCGCTCAAGAGACCCCTGGGCCAAGGAAAGGGTAGGAGTCATGGGCCTCCTGGGCTGGGTCACCAGCTGACCTGTCCGGCTGCAATGCCAGAAGACAGGGACATGGAGGGGTGGGAACAGGAAGCCTGGGGTCCTGCGGGAAGCCGGGTGGGAGACGATGGTGGCCAGGGCAGTGCAGGGGCGAGGCAGCGGGTCCTGGAGCGGTGCGTATGACACACACGTGTAGACGGTCTATCTTCTGTGTACATCAATGTGTTTAACATAAATTACAGCTCTTAATAGGTCAAAGTGCATTATTTATATATTAAAAATAAAACTGTGCTATCTGTGTAAGCTTTGGTTTTTGTGTGCCGAGGATCAAAGCCAGGGCTTTGTGCATGAGAGACCAGTGCTCCACCACTTATAAATGGCCCCATATGGCCCGTGTGAAATAAAAAACTCTACTATAGAAAATTCCAAATGGTTCAGAAGTAACTCGAGGGTCTCTGCCATTCACCCGCGACGGCACCGATGGCCAATTCTGCCCCTTCTCCAGCCCTGATCCTCGAGGCGGCGGCGGCGCAGGCCTGGCCGGGCTGGACCCGTGGGGCAGCTCCACCCCAGCACCCATCCCCTCAGGGCCGGCCACAGGGAGACTCCGTGTCCTCTGCCCTCTGCACTCGGGCACTTATCTCTCGTCGCTCTGTCCAGCCAGTGGGCTCGCGGCCTCCTCTCACTGGCAGCTGATGGCCAGTGATATGCTGACCACCGACTTCTTCCAGAGGAGCTTGCGTGCCTGGCGCTTGTGGGGGCTGCGAGGCTGTGGTCACTTCTCGTCCTCCTCCACCCTTGCAGTAACGAGCTGGGGCTGTCGTGCTATGTCCACAGTCTCTCCAGCTCAGAGCTGGGGCAGCTCATTCCCATCCTGCCTCCTGCCCTCTCGGGAGCCAGTACTTTTCTTCTTTTTCTTCTTTCTGGTTGAGACAGGGTCTTGCTTTGTAGTGCAAGCTGACCTTCAATTCACTGGACAGCTGAGGTTGGCCTCAAACTCTCAGGGATCCTCCTGCCTCAGCCTCCCAAGTACTGGGATTTCAGGCATCCGCCACCATGCGTGGCAATTGGCCCAGTGTTGGAGATGCTGGACAGTCATTTTCCCAAGGTCACACCAAGTGGCGCCAGGTCTCGTGGCCTGCAGGTTTTAACCCTGGCACTAGTGAGGGCAGAGGAACTCAGTCCCGTAGCATTGCTTCCCGCTGCCCCAACTCCGTGGCCCTGCACTGCCCACGTCCCTGCAGACGTCCGGCTTTGCTTAGCTCTTCTGGGGCCTCAGCCCCTGCTTCCAGCTGTCTGGAGCTGCCCTGCTAGAACTGGTCCCCTTCCCTGACTCATGCATCAGGAGGGGCCACCCAAGGGTGTGGCCCAGGCACACAGGAGGACACAGAGCAGCCAGGCCCTATGAGCCGTGTGGTCTGGAGTGTACTTTCCTAGCTGGAGCTGCGGTGGCCTCCAGGGGTGACAAGTGCCAGCGCTCTGCACCTCTCTCCCTGGCTCCGCAGAGGAAGCGGCGGGGAGGAGGGAAAGAGCCATGGGACCCTGACCCCCGGAGCGCAGGGTCTGCCCATGGTCACGGAGTGGACAGTGGCTCACGTGGGGGACTCCGCAACACGGAGGCCAGCTCCACGGCTGCAGGGGGACTGCTGGGGGACAGCGGGGTCCAGGCAGGCCCAGCCAGAGCCCAGCAAGCCTCCACTCCTCCCTACCTCGGTGCCCACAGAGGTCGGGGGTCCCTTCCTGATAATGTCCCCCCTTTCTCCTCTGTGTCCCCGACAACGCAGCGCCCACCTTCCCAGCCCCTGTGTGGCCAGCCACAGCCACTACTGCGTGGCCCTGTGCCGGGATGGCCCATTTCCTCCCGCTCCTCCAGGGACTTTGTGATCACCCCCGATGTTCTGGGGAGTTCTCTTCCTCCTGGCCTCATTCAACCTTGGAAAGAAACCCAGACCTGCCTCTTCCATGTTCCGCCCCCTTCTCATCTGCCGCCCCAGGACCCTGCAGCCCACCTGCCCCCACAGCCACCTCCTGTCCTTGCTGGGGGCTGCAGGTCTGTAGCCAGGCGGGGAAACTGAGCAAACTGTGTCTCAAGCCAAAGAAAGAAGGGCTGGCACGTGGCTTGGATGGTAAGGCTCTCGCCTGGCACACGTGGGGGTGCAAGGCCCTGGGTTTTGTTCTCGGTACCGAAGGGGCAGGGAGTGAGGCGGAAGACAGAGCACCAGCCAGAGATGCGGACGGGGGCGGCTTTGGTCTGGCCCAGGGCCACAAACCCTTGGAGCCCGGCTGTTCTCGGTCACTGGCTCCCCACACCCCCGGGGTTCCCTCTGAATGTCTCTGTCACGCTCGGTGGATACTGTGGCCTTACACGGGTCTGGTGGCTCCTGGTGGCCACTAGAGAATTTCTGCTGCCGAGATGACTGAGCAGGAGCTGGCCCTGCCCCCGAGCTCTGGCGGTGTCCCCTGGCCTTGGGGGTGGCTGGGCTGGGGGTGCAGCCTGCCGGGTAGCCGGGTCCCATCAACCGCGCTTGCACACTGCGGCTCCGGGCAGGGCTCCGGGCTCTGGCGATGCTGCGGGGAGGTCCACCGAGGCTCTGAGCAGGACCGCCCTCCGCATGCCTTTTGGGGCTGCTCCCTACTGTATTCTGCCCTCCGGAGGACCTGGGACCTCACCCGCAGCACCTGCCTGAGTTCTCTGAGTCGTTCTAGCAAATCACAGGGGAGGCGGCAGCCCCTGAGTTGCATCTTGGTTGGTCAGAAGCGAGAGCAGACTGAAGACCCCTGAATTTGCAGCTGGTATCCAGAGCGGGCAGCGCCTGGTACCTGTGAGGCTGGCCTCAGCCCTAGATTAAGCTTGGCACAGCCCCAAGGGAAGGGCCCTGAGCCCAGTGCCGGGGCCAGCACTGTCCGGGTTCTCTGCTTCTCGGGGAAGGGGCACAGCTGTACGTTCACACTTGTGACACACGGATAAACCTGGGGAACATCACGCTAAGGGGAATGAGCCACACAGGACAAATGCCACACGATGTCCCTTACTTGTGGAATAGTAAAAACCGAGTTGGCAGAGGTGGAAACTAGAACAGTAATGCCCAGGAGGGGGAGGGAAGGCTGGGCAGGTGTTGACCAAAGGATACAACGTCCCAGTTAGAGAAACGAGCTCAAGAGACCTAGAATCTGGGGACCCTCCCCTTCTTAACCAGAAAACACTGTATCCCTAAAAAAGGCAGAGCAGCTGACCTCCTCACCACAAATAAGTAAGGCACTTGTTAATCAGCTTGCTTAGGTAATTCTGCCATGTGTACCTTTTGTAAATATACACAATTGTTAACAATGTAACACTGAGAAGAAAGCTACAAAACACATCCAGGATCCTCTGGGGAAAGTGTGGACCGAAGACCAGAGCCCAGGGCCGGGAACCGGAGGGAAAAGGCTGCGGGGCAAACGCGGGGCGCACGCAGGCGCAGGCATCCTCGCTGCAGAGGGCACACGGCACAGGGACCTCAGTGCCCGCCAGAGCCTCCCGGAACAGACGGAGACAGCCGATGGGCAGCGGGGCTCGGACGGAGAGGCTGCGCCCCCTCCCCCGGGGAGCCGGAGCTCGAGGCTGCTCCTTCGAGTCAGCGAAGGCCGTGCTTATGTTCTGTTTAAAACGCGGCCATTCCTGAAGCCTCGGGGCAGACAGGCTCCAGCCTGGCCCAGCGCTTCCTCGGGACCGAGACTGGGCCACCCGACCAAGAACAGCGAGGCCCCATGCGAGGACAGGAGGGGTCGGTGCCTGTGCCCTCCCGGCCGGCACCCAGAGAAGGGCCTCAGATCAGCTTTCCCATGACAGGAGAGTTTCCAGATGCCCCCGCGCGCCGTACCTGGAAGAAGCCAGGTCGCAATACCCTGCAAGTCACTTTCTTGATATTACTCTATGTTTCCCCAGGAGGACTGCACTAACACAAGCTCGGACACCTGTGGCCTCTTCCTTCTATGCAAAGCAAAAAGACAGCACCAACCCCAAGCTGATAAGATTAATCTAAAGAACAAATTATGGTGTAATTTCCTATGCTGAAACTTTGTAGTTAATTTTAAAAAAAGGTTTCATTTTCCTCTTGGTCTGATTTCACAGGAACA
Organism: Cuniculus paca; assembly: GCA_004365215.1. NCBI lineage: Eukaryota > Metazoa > Chordata > Mammalia > Rodentia > Cuniculidae > Cuniculus > Cuniculus paca. The sequence continues at coordinate 8,348 of RJWT010038826.1, read as the reverse complement.
TTTAACCTGTTTTGGTGAGGCATTTTTTCTCCTGGAAGAGAGGCACTGATTGGCCCCAAATGACTGACAATCTGGTGTAACGAAAATTTCCAATGTAAACTCATTTTCCTTTGGTTTCAGCAATTTTAAATCTATATATAGAGATATCTCTGTCAGAATTGCATTGTTAGCTTCCCCTGATAAACTAATTGTCCCACGTTGTCACTGCCAGAAGAGATCTATTGATGGGTCTTGTGCCCCAGCTGACGGTCCTTCTCCTCTGCCTCCTAGCATGTGCCGGCACCTTGGTCCGCAGATGCAACCACCACGCCTTACCAGAAATCATCCAGCATCTGAACCTGCTCTCCAACAAAGAGGTAAAGCCCGAGCTGGCCCCCTCTCTCCAGATGTGCTGGTGGGGCTCTGGGCAGTCCTAGCCCGGGGAGGGGACGCAGCTGCTAGAGGGGCTACTCGCAGGCGGTGGGAGGAGGACGCGGGCAGGGATGGCCTTCTTCCTGCTGCTTGCTTCTGGGGACAGTGGATGCGTGTCAGTGTGAGGGACAGAAAGTTGCCTGGCTGGGGTCCGCGTCCACTTGGAGGTTAACTCTGTCTCTTGCTCTGTCACCCCGCCTGTGCCCAGTCGCCCTGTGCCAAGCTGACTGTTGCAGATGTCTTCTCGGACTCCCAGGTAAGACACCGTGCCCCAGTCTACCTCAGCAGATGGACAGCTTGGGGAGGGGAGGGATCCTCGAATGTCTGAACACGAAATGTAATGGAAAACAAGCAGGCCCGAGCGAGCCGTGAGGTGTGAGAGGAGCTTTCGTACAACGAGGGTCCTGAGCTGTCTGTTTTAAGCTTGTTCTGGAGTTTCTGGTTTCGCGTGATGCAGACGATGCATTATAGAAAGCCTGGATTCTGTGACCCTCACTGTGATCCAGGCAGAGAAAAGTCCTAGAGGGCTTCGCCCAGCCATGGCACAGGCCCTGGCACCCAGGGGGGCACTCACTAAGTGCCTGATGAACGAAAGGATTTTTTTGGCCCATGCATTTCTGAAAACCCAAATACTCTCACAAAAACAGATATTGAGATTACAGATCGAGGGAGCTTTCACTTTGTCTAAGAAACTTCCTACGGCAGCAGAAAGGGTATCGCCGAGCCCCTCCTCTTCCCCGGCCTGGTCACCCGGCACACGCCGGGATCGGCGCTGGCTTCCCAGATCTTGGCTGGCACCGTGCTGCCACCCGAGCCCCCCACCTCGGTCTGGAGCCACCCCGCCGAGCGGAGTCCGACCCATCCCTGCTTCTGGCCGCCTGGGCATCTGCCTCTCTGCCTCCTGTCTCACCCCCGCCCTCCATCTGCAGTGGGAGGAGATAGATGTGACAGCTGATAGCGCCTTTGCTCCGACAAACACATGACTACAGCCGTATCAATAGCTCTGAGCACTTCAGTTCCTGTTTTCATGGAAACACACAACTGAGAACGAAAGCCCCGAAGCCTCAACTTACCAGTGGTCGCTAGCTACCTGCTTCCCATGGGTGCTGGCGGGCGGCTGGGCCAGGGCCAGGCCACCAGCAGGGCCCGTCCCGCTGCTAGGGAAACCCTTTCAGGCCTGCACTGGATAACCCGTCTTCCTCCTGAAGGCCTTCCCAGGACCCTGACGTTCGCGTGGGACGTTCCGTGCACCTTTGCACATCCAAAGCCTCCAAGTCCTCCCACCCCGGAGGTGCCGGGCCGTGCCGGGCTCTCTGAGGCTGGCTGCACTCGCTGGCAGGAAGGCTCTGCGAAGGCCCGGCGAGGGGCTGGGGAGCAGGACCCACCCCAGGGGAGGTGCCGAGGACCCGCAAGGAGGCAGCCCCAGCTCTGCCTTAAGGCGCTGTGCGGTGTCTCTCCACCCCTCCAGCCTCAGTTTCCACCCCTGAGCACAGGAAAGTGATGGTGAAGGTGTTTTGCAGGCCGATTGGAATCCAGCTCTTGAGTTAGTGGCCAGTGTTCGCGGAAGATGAGGACAGAATCCCGACTAAGGGCACAGACTGGGTGCAGAGAAGCACTGGTTTGAGGGAGGAAATGACCGACCCTGCCTGACGCCGAGCTGCTTGGCCACGCTGGCCCTGTCCACCGTCCCTCCCCCTGGAACCCGCTCCCCACCTTCCCGCCCGCTCGCCCGGCCTCTCCCGCTCCAGGCTTCTGCTCCTTCTGGCAGCAACCAGCTCAGCCTCCGATCCTGCCTTTCCCTCAAGCACTCAGCACCGCTTGCACACACGGAGGCGTCTGGCCAGGGAGACACTGTTGCCCTCGAGGATGCGCAGCAGTGGCTTGCAGGGGGCCAAGGCGCTTCTCTGGGTCCCAGAGGGGAGCACCCTTCCAAAGCCGGCACGTTCCTTTTCTCTGGGGATTGAGAATCCCAGCTGTTCCGAGTTGGGCAGCGTCCGGTCTTGGCGTCGCCGGAAAGAACACACCGCTCTAACCCCAGGCTTTGGAAGCCCACGGCTGCCTGGCGCCGTGTGAGGAAGAGCGGGGTGCGGCAAGCAGGCCGGCTGCTCTGGGAGGGCCTCGGGCGGGTGCTTTCCCAGGTTGAAGTCAAGCCTGTGATTCCTCCGCGAGCATCATGCTGAACGTAAATTGTGTGTGTGTGCACGTGTGTGCATGTGTGTGCGCGTGCGTGTGGCAGTCCTGGAGACTGAACCCAGGGAGCACTGAGCCACAACCCCGGGCCCTTTTCATTGTATTTTGAGACACAGTCTTGCTAAGTTGCCTGGCTGGCCTTGTACTTGGGATGCTCCTGCCTCGGCCTACTAAATAATGGGATTACAGGTGTGTACCATTACTCCCAGCTCAAGTACTGGTTCTGGTTTTTGTCCTTTTTCTCATCTGTAGCACTGACTCAATATGGGCTGAATTGGAGATGATGAATATGATACTAACAGGACTAAATTTCCACAGCCCTGAATAAGGGTAGCTGGGGAAGCAGTTAGGACACTAAGCCATTGCCATAGATGCCCGTTTCCTGACATGTGTGAGAGGTCTTTAAAATACTTAGCCTGCAAAAAACCAAGGACTAATTCTTGCTACTGTTTTGCGACCTTTTCACACTTGACACAGCTGGCTGGCATTTCCTGAAATCAAGAATATGGGATGAGCTGGCGAGGTGGCGCATGCCTGTAATCCCAGCACTGCCGCCTTCAAAGAACTTGTGGAGTGGCCTAGGACCACGGTGGCGGTGAGCCTAGGGGCCTGTGCCGCAGCGGGCTGCCGGTAGGACCGACAGCACTAACAGGTTCACAATCGCAGCCCGAGATCCCCTCGGAGTCTCTTCCTGAGCAGTTCCAACTGCTCGCTGGGCCACGGCCAGGCCCGCTGGGACCCCAGGCAGATGGGACAGAAGAGCAAGAAGCTGGGTGGCACGGAGGGTCTTCCTCTGGCCTTTAACCGAAACTGCCTTTGCAACGAGCCCTCTTAGGTCCTCCCCATTTGATGGACACGTTTCAGTTCCAAGTGTGTCCTAATTCCCTTTAGCAAATGCTTTGAAAAATGTCCTTCGAGGTTTTCTTCCTGTATGATGTGGCTACGTCCCGGCTAAAACCAACAGGCAGTTTAATTTCTAGGCTTCAGGCCAAAGGCTCAAGCAAGTCGCACTAGGTTTCCACGGGAAATAGAGCAGGGCGCGGCTTTGGCCTCCTCCAATCTCCTGTGCGTCCACAGCAAGGGCGTGCGCAACCCTGGGCACTCCGGGGCGCCCCGCTCTCCTCACTGTCTGTCTGCCCACAAAGCACGGGGCCCACTGTCACGCTTCCGGCCAGGTCCCTCAGTAAGCGTCCTTCCATCGCCTGCAGCGTCAGCACTCAGCGGAAAGGGGGGGGCGCTTGCAGTCTGGGATTCTGGGTCTAGAGCTCCCTGAAAATCCTAAAGTATGATCTACATTTCTGAAATTCAGTCTACAGAAATAAGAGGTGATCAGATTCCTACTCACTGCTGCACTGTTTACGGGCAAACGTGAAACCCACTTCTCAGCAGCTCTCCATCCTGTGTTTTTTTAGACAGAGTCTCACTGTGTAGTTCAGGCTGGCCTCGAGTTCACTATGTAGTCCAGACCGGCTTTGCACTTGCAGGGACCTTCCTGCCTCAGCCTCCCGAGTGCTGGGATTACGGGCGTGCACCACCTCACTGGGTCACCCCATATTCTTGATTTCAAGAAATGCTAGCCGGCCATGTCAAGTGTGAAAAGGTTGCAAAATAGTAGCAACAGTTAGTCCTTAGTTGTTTTGGGGGAAAAGTATTTTAAAAACCTGGAAAGATATTTTTCAAAACATTAACAATAGTTCTCTCTGGCTGGTGGAATGGATGAGTTCTTTCTTGTTAAGTACGCATGATGCTGAAATTCTGAGAAAATACACTGGACAGTGCTTCTCAGGTCAGTCCTCGGGGGACCCCGTCCCCACTCAGTGGGTCTGACAGCTGCTTGTCTAGTAAGCTCCCCAGGACATCCAGCTGCTGGCCTGTGGGCCACTCTGAGCAGCAGGGGCCTCTGACGCCCTGGCAGAGGCTGAGACGGCTCCCTTGCCTGACCCGGAAAATGAATGTGGGCGCAAGCTAAGAGCATTCTCCAGGGGAAAACGAGAAGACACCGCCTCCCCGGCCTCAGCCAGGCTGCTCCCGCTGAACCCTCCCTGTGCTAAGCCCGACATCCCCGAGGAGCCAGGTTCCAAGGAGTTCTCGCTCCGTGCCGGTCCAGGTCAAGGCCCCCTGGGACAGCTCTGTCCAGGGCCCAGCCCAAAGGTCCTTGTCCCCCGCGCCCCTCACTGGGAACTCTGCACCGCCCCGCAGCGGGCTGCTGGGTTTCCAGGGGAGGCTGCAGGGAAGAGGAGCAAACCTGGTGCCAAGACAGCAGCGGTGGCCCTGCGTTCAGACTCCTGCTCCCGCGCCCGGGCCAGCTGACTTTATTCCCTGGCCTCACCCTCCAAGGAAACAGCGGGAGGCTCGGAGGAGGCGCAGCGCTTCCCAGTCATCGCCAGTGGGTCCCGCACCCCGCTGTGGGGGTCTCAGCCTTCCCCGCCTCCCTGGAGAGCAGCAGTGTGGGGGGCGCAGGGCAGCAGCACAGGCCTCTGGCTTCTCCCCGCAGGACCCGCAGCTGTGCGCGGCCGCCTGGGCGCTCCGGCACACGGTCTACCTCCCGGAGGGGCGCTCGTGCCTGAACAGAGACAGAGACGCGCTCTACCCCAGCCTCGTGAGACAAGTCCTCCGGAACCTCTGGAGGATGGCTCAGCCCATGGTAAGCCGCACACGGCCGGGCCCCGAGGGCCGGACAGACGGACGGCAGCCTCGCTTAGGAGTGGGACCCGACGCATGAGCCCCCAGCAGCCGAGCCTCCGCACCAGCGGCGCTAAGGCCGAGCAGGCAGGGTCCTGGCTCTAGAGTTAGAGAAGACGAACGTGGGACGCGAAGGCCGAGGAGCACAGGCGCGGGCGAGGGGCGTCCTGGGCAGACACCCGCTTGGGCAGGACACACTGCCACACGGGGGCGGGGCAGAGGCCTTGCTCTGACTTAGGGCGCCTGGAGGTGAGTGAGGAAACTTTCGAGGAAGGAGTGATTCTCCTTGAAATGACTCCCAGCTGCAGTGGGGTGCGGTGCCAGGTGGGTGCTGGTGTGTCCCAGGCAGGAGCGCGACACAGCGCCCTTACAGCTCCATGCCACTTCCTCCAGGCAGCACCCCTCAGGCTATGGACCCCAAAGACGGATGGGGGAAGGGCAGGAGCATTACGGTCACCGGTGCTGCAGACACCAGGTCCCGGGCAAATCCTGCTGCCCAGTGGCCATCAGACTCCGGGTCCCGCCAGTCAGGGCCAGTCAGCTCCACCCGGAGGGCAGGTGACAGTGGGGCGCCGGGGTCTCCTGAGCTAAGCTAACACAGGTCTCTTTTGTAGAACTGTTCGATGACTGACCTCAAGCAGACGACACTGAAAGACTTCTTGGAAAATCTAAGAATGACCATGAAGAAGAGATATTTTGAGTGTAGACCCTAAATATTTTAATTTATGAATTTTAATGGCTTTATTTTTAAAATATTTATATATTTATAACTCATTATAAAATAAAGTATGCGTAAAATCCAGCAGCTGTGTTTAATGGTGTTGGGTGTGTTTCCCCGGCAAATTAAACTGTTAGGGAAACCAATTTAATTGACAGGGAGGACGTAAGTAGTTTGGGAACGAGTGGAAAGATGACCTGTTTCTCACACCTTTCCTCTTGGGTGCATGAGACCCAAGGGGGTTAAAGAACCCAAGGCCACGCGGATGCAAAGGGCAGGCGAACCTGCAGAGGGAACTTGCCCCCGCTCACGCATTTCGGATTGAAAAGCCATCAACAGGAAGCTTAGCCCATTCTCCTCCCACTGGGGAAACGAAGGAGGAACTCCCCTTCGGCAGAGCTCTCTGCAGTGACCGACACTCAGTCATCGTAACTCCAACCCTCGATTCCTCAGCCTTGGAAACAGCCGATAGGCAAGACGCAGAAGGCTTCGTTACGGTCACAGAGCAGACTGTAAATCCTCCCCATCTGACAGTATAAAAGGGGAGGGGAGGGAGGCCCGGCAGGACTGAGAGAGGGGCCATCTCCCCAGCTTCCCTGGGGAAAGGGTTAGTCTGAGAACACTGTCTAGAGTCCAGAAAACAAGAGTGAGAGATTTAGGACTCAAAGCCTCCGAGGTAATAGAACTAAACATATTTACTACAAAAAATTTGAAAGGGAAATGGGGTGTAACGGCACACAATTGCCATCCCAGCTACTCCAGAGGCTGAGGCAGGAGAATGCTAGTGCCCAAGAGTTCAAGACCAGCCTGAACAACATGGTGAAATGCTGTGTCAGGGAAAAAAAAAAAAGAAGGAATCAGGAGTCCAAGTGTAGTAAACTCATGGGTTTCATTTTGTTCTGTTTTGTTTCATTTTTGGTACCTGGGATCAAGCTCACAACCTTGCATTTGCCAGGCAAGTGCTTGCGCCGCTGAGCTAAATCCCCGGCTCCAAAAAACTCATTTTTCAGTAGGGACATAAATATGCAACATGTCAACTTGATGAACACAAAACAGTTTGTAAGAGAGATCCTAAGCTGACGGTTTTAGTTGTAGCTGGGAATGGGTACATGGGATTGATTGCAGTACTCTGCTTTTATACGTATTTAAAAGCTTTCATAAGAAAAACTAATAAGTGAACCAAGAAAGCTTTGAACTTATGATGGTGGGCACTGTAAAACCAAAAATCAACAAAAGGAAAAATGATTTGCTGGGAATGGTACTTGGACTAAGGAGGAAAGGAGGAGGGCTAGAGATTGGTGCCTTTCCATTATAAGTGTGCTTGCGAATCCCTATGCATAAATAACAAAGTATTTTTAAATTAAAGAAGAAAGAAAATTTAAGAGACACAAAAAACCAGGCATACTGGCCCACACCAGTAATCCCAGCACTACGAAAGGCTGAGGCAGGATGATTGCAACTTTGAGCCCAGCCTGGGCAACTTAGTGACTTAATGAGACCCTGTATCAAAATTAAAACTTTATTTTATTAGTATTGTTGTTATTATTATTATTATTATTGTCTTTATGAGACAGGGTCTCACTATACAGTTCAGGCTGGTCTTGAGCTCACTTTGTAGCCTAGGCTGGTGTCGAACCTGCAACGATCCTCCTGCCTCAGCCCCCCAAGTGCTGGGATTACATGTGCCACCACGCCCAACAAAATTAAAACTTTAAAAAGGCTGGGGATGTGGCTCGGTGGGAAAGCCCAGAATTCAATATCTAGTACCACAGAAAACAAGCATCCAAACAGGTGTTGACAAAAGTGCAGAAATATTGGAAACGTTTATGCATTGTGGGTGTGACTGGAAAACGATGCGGCCGATGGCTGAACACAGCTCAGGACCCAGCAATTCCAACCCTATGCATCCTTGAGAGACCTGAGGACAGACGTCCACACAAACCTCCACACAGGTGTTCACAGCAGCACTGTCCGTAGCTGCAGAAAAGCAGGAGCCACCCAAACGTCCATCAGCGGATGGATGAATAAGCAAAACATGGGACCTTAACACCACAGAATGTTCCTAACAGTAAAAAGAAATGAAGTACTAAGGCATGGCACATGATGGATGAGCCCTGGGAACATTATGCTAAGTGAAAGTAGCCAGGTACAGAGGGGCATGTGCAGAACGACTCTATTCACGCGAAATATCCAGCACAGGAGAATCCGTGGTGCAAACACAGAACACTGGCTGCCAGGGGCTGGAGAGGTGGGAGGAGGATGGGGAGAGGCTGGAGAGGAGCTTCTTTTCCTTGGCTTTTTGAGACAGGGTCTCACTGTGCTGTTCAGACTGGCCTTGAGCTCACTT
>RJWT010038825.1:0-12793 GCA_004365215.1 Cuniculus paca | reverse complement strand
AGTTTTCATAAATTTGTATCTCTGTCTTTTTGAGAGAATATCTTAAAGACTTATTCATAGCATTGCAATTTTGTACATTTGTAGAGTGTTAATAAATTAGTTGCCTTGAGAATATTTAAATCAGTTTATCATTTTATCCTGTAAATCCTACTCCATGACATCAATTTGACTTGACTCCAGAATGCTTTTGGAAAATGAACCAAATGTTTCATTCATATTTCCTATGAGACCATGGCACCATTCTTTTTCAAGTGAAGGACACAAACAAAGACAAGAATAAGCCTATTTGATAATAGCAAATATTAGGGCTGAGAATATAGCTCAGTGACACAGGGTCTGCCTGGCAAGCGTGAAGTCCTGAGTTCAATTCCTGCTACCAAAAAAAAAAATCATTCTGTCCTTTTCCTATAGGTTTTCTAATTACTTCTTTTACACATACAGTTCTGTACACACAAATATAGATGGTCTGTCTTTTGCAGTTATGATCTAAGCTCAAGTAGATGTATCATTAGTGACAAAAGTGTTGAGAATATAAATGAAGAGAAATTAGAATTTCTGTGATGCAAATTACAAAATACTCAAAATAAAATGGAATTGAGAAGAAAGGAGGTGACCTTGGACTTGAATTGTATCGTTTTTTATTGTTGTTGACTGGGGATTGAACCCATAGCTTTCACCCTCACCTATAGCCCAACCCCTTTTTATTTATTTTTAACATTTTGATATAGTATCACTATGTCGCTAAATAGCCCACCTGGACTTGAACTTGCAGTCCTCCTGCCTCAGCCTTCCAAGTAGCTGGAATTATAGGCCTGTGCCAACAGTTTTCCCAATGAAAAGATCAAATAGTTAATATTATAGTCTCTCATATTGTTGTGCTGCATCAAGTATCAAAGTAACTGAGCCTATTCAGACAGTATTTCAAAGTTTAGCTGTCCCACTCCCATCTGCATTATCCAAAATCCTACTACACTACCTTTATGCCTGCTTCTCTCTTTTGATATTGGTACATGGAGAAGATTAATGTAGCATATTTTAGAGGATTCCATAGTGGTAGTGACCCTCATGAATTCCAAAGGGTTTCTTTTCTTTCATGATTTGATGTTTATACATCATCCTTATAATGATCTTATATTTTGAAGTACTAAAATAAAATATCACATGAGACTGAACAAGGATGTAAATGTTTTATCATTGTATTATTTCACATTCTTGGCTTGGATAAATAACTATTTTTCTGCCTAGGGAAAAGGAAGGATTTTCTCTTAGGCTAACAGTTACCATGTTATAATATGAGGATTTGTGAACCAGGATCACAAAGATAGCAGTCTTGGGTAAGTGCCCTTGCCGTTTTAGTTTCTCATTCTTAATTATTCAGCTATAGTTTAACAATGGTTTAAAAGAACTAGCAAGCTCTGCTCAAAGGGGTCTCACTTTAAGTACCAGTTTGCTCCTGTTTAAATTTCAGTTATTTTGAACACCCACAACAGTATGTTGCTAGAGAGATTATATTTGGTGTATTCCATTATTGCACTTGAATTCAGCATGCTTTTAGAGCAATTGATTGTACTCAACAAATGTAGGTGCATCTTTGCAAAAACAAAAAAAATAAAGAAAAGCTGTCTGTAGGAGGCCCATGCATTTGAAGCAAAATATTCCCAATGTTCTCTTTTTAGAATTTCTTTCTCTTCTAGTTTTAGTCTCACTACTGTGACCTTAGCAACAGGTAACACAAATGCTCCAGGCAGTAATTGACAGTGAGTTTCCACAGACATTTTAATTTTTTTGTGCGCTAAGTTTCATTTTTGTTGTTGCTGTCATGCAGTGAAATCACAAGAATGTGGAGAACACAGAAATTTTCTTTTCAGTGGTGGGTTACCTCTCATATTTTGCCTTGTGGATTTCACAGCAGGCATCTTGGAAGCACACATGTTGAAGGGGATCAGGACAGGACAGACAGAGGGTACGTGGAAAATCTCAGAGTTGCTATTATTTTAAGTGAACTTCAGAGAGCAAGAACTGGGGGTGGGGAAAGGGTTTCCAACCTGAGCTTCTAACATGGGAGCCACGTACAGATGGAACCCATCTCAGCAGATCATGTCCAAGTGCCACAACAGGGCTGATGCTTCCCATGTGGAACACATGGCCTTAAAGGAGAGCACGGGCTGATAGGAATCAAAGCGGGGCTTATTCTGTTTTTAATCACCTCTTCTGATTTTGGTCAGTTTTAGCAGTTTGATAGTTCCTGAGTAGCAAAGATTGGACTTTCATGTTAGCATCTTGGGATGATTAATGAGGCACGTGTAATTGGGAACTGCATGTTGCTTATATTTCCATGCACTTTCAAACAAAAAAAAGATGGATTTGTAAAAATGTTAGTACATTTATTATCCTTTGTCAACATGTGTTGCAGTGAAACTTAAGAACAATGGTTAAATAAAATCATCCATTATAGTGTTTATTACTAAGAATATAAATGTTTTCATCAACAAGATTCAAATCTACAAAGCATGTTGAGATACAGGCTTATGAATAAATTATGAAAATATCATAAAACCAATAAAAGATACTGTGCTATAATTTTAAAATCTCTATAAAACTATGAAGAGGACCAGCTGGAAAAGAAGACTTCCCAGAAACTCAGTGTCAAATTTCCAGGCAAGCGGTGGATTTTAGAAAAAAATATTGAGGGTGGATGAACCAAGTTTACACATTGGCTCTCTCTTGATCTTAGGTAGTTCATTTGTTGGAACTTGGCTGCATTTCCCTGGCTACAGGTAAATTCCAATAGGAATTGTTTCTCCTCCTATTTCACTGAAATATTGGCTTGGTTCCTATCAGTGACAAGAGGCATTTGTCTTGTGTTTAAGTATCATGTGTATTTTATATGTTGTCCTTGTACCAATAACTGTGCTTATAGGAAGATGACCAGGTATCTCTTCAGAAAGCAGAATGCACCTAAAAGGTATTGTGTAAGAGATGATGCTGGGCTCATTCTTCTCTTTACTTCATTAACTCTTCTTCATGATCCTTAAAGCATATTTTGCATTTCTTATTTTACTGCTAAAATTTGGAGAAGTTAGAAAGAACTAAAGTTTCCTTCTTCCCAGATTCCTGTAGTAAATCTCATGTCTGGAAAAGAATGTTGTGTAATTATTCTAAAGTCTAAGATGATTAGACCACAGCAATGACAAAACTTTTGGGGAAAAATAATGACAGAAATGTGACTGAATTGAAATAATATAGTTGAGACTCATGTGGCCATTCATTGTATATATGCTATCCCAATCTTATTTATTTGAAAATAAATGTATGTTTATAAGTTTTAAATGTTATTATAGGGTTGTTATTTGGAAGAAATGTTTTCCATGACCTTCATATGTTATTGGGTCAAACAAAAAGATTTACTCTATGTAAACCCTATGAGGCAAAGTTTGTATGCCTTTTAAAATCTTAGCAAATATCAGTTAATGGAATAAATGAATGAATAACTCAAACTATATCCACTCAGACTGCATGGAACATAACATTGTGCTGTTATCTAGATATCACAACCAATGTTGGGTGTCATTAGAGTAATTTAAGTCTAACCTTCTTTTCATTTCTTTAATAATTATCTAGAATTAACTAGGAAAATCACAATGTCTTTGTAATTCTCCTGGACAACGTTGAAATGAAATGATTTGAAAGTTACTTTTGACACCTCAAATTCATGCTGTGAGACATCCTTGTCATTCACAATTTGTGCCTACAGGCATGTATTTATGGCTGACTTTTAACATTTATTGCATAGACATTGTGCTACCTGCTACCTTTAGATTGAGTGCGTTTTTGCTTTCTGAGGCAGCTGAGGATGAGGGTGGAAAAACAGGTTTTGTTTTAAAAAGCAAGTAACCAGGGAATCCTGGAAAAGCTTTCATTGTATTTCACTCCCAGCAAATACAGACCGTGCTCAGCAACACCTGTTTCTTCTGTATCACAACCTCTTTTAATATCACGTTAGTAGCATAATTGCCATTTTGGCAAACAACTTTGCTTGATGACTTCTATGAATCTGTTTTTCATTCTTCTTAAAGAAAGATATTATTATTGTAAGCAGCCAAATATTTTCATATTCCTCAAAAAGGTATTACTTTCTTCAATTAGTCTTAAGAAAGAGTACAAACACTTTAGCTTTTAAAATGTTTTAAAAATCCATACATCAAAGATTTTTATTTCCAGAAGTAAACATAGAAGAACTTACTAAGAATGCTGATAATATCCCTCAATAGCAATAACAAACCCCCTCCACTTTAAAATAAGGAGTATGGAAAGTACATTTAAAATTTGTAACTCTTTTATGTGGATAGCTTTTTAAAAATGTTTAATACATTTTCGAATTCAGTATATTCTTCCTATTAATAGGTTATTACATCTTTATAAGTCATTAATTTTCTTCAATTATTTAGATTCTAAACATGCTTTATAGAAAAAAATAGATGGTTGTATAAAATGTATTAAAGTCTATATAAATATACTAAAAAGCATAGAATTATACACTTAACAATTAATTGATTTTACTTATGTAAATTGTACTCACAAAAAAGCTGTTAAAACTGTGGTAAGTTTATCAGTGTTCAAGTGTTCTTGAGAGTCGGGTGTTTTTTCAGAGTGGAAACCTTGTCACATTTTAAAAGCATGTAGTAGAGTTTAATTTACATCTCATGAAATTCATTCATGCTAAGTGTACAATTCAGTGATTTTTAAGTAAATTTGTAGTTTATCTCTATAGATACATAGCTATGGCATAGAATGTATTGATTCTTGGATTAATGATCAATGCTACTTTGAATTTGAAATGTTTAGTTTGATGTGACCGTTGCTAAAGCAAGATTCTTGCCATTATGCTGATTAATGCAAGAGTTGAATCCCTCTCCACCCCCAGCCTTCTTCCTGGTGTTGGGAAATCTCTTGTTAATGGACCTTTCATTAAAGGAATTAATGCCTGTGGTGGCTTAGGGCTGTGTGTCCCTGGTGGTCCTTGACATCTGGCTTCTTAATGCTGTCACTTGGGTGCCTTGTGAGTGTTACACGCCCAGTGAGACAACCCTGAACCTTCTTTACGCCACGCCGGTGTGTAGGCTTTTCCTTGATCAAGCAGAAACTCCCCTTGGGTAGATAACAAAGCAAATCAAAGTTAGAGTAATCCTAGCAGGCTTGCAGGGAAAGTTAAAAACAGTGGGTAAGACCGAACAGATTTTTCTTATTATATTTCTTGTTTGTTTGTGAATTCTTCAGGCATAAAAACCTAAAATATTTCCTACAGTGTCTAAAACAAGCAAACTGTGCTGTGCGTATGAAATATTTCTACTTATGTATGGTGGTTAACCAAAAGAAAAAAAAAACAGAGAGAGAGAGAGGAGGAGGAGGAAATGACTTGCTCTGAAAGCAAAGCAAGTGTGGAGAGCAAACTTCCAAGGTGAACATTCCAAAACCACTCTCTCTTCAGTAAATTATTTTTAGAAAAACTCAACAATGAAATATTTCCTTAAAAATTAAGTAACTCCTCTCTACTTGTGTCTTGTTAAAACAAAATTTTACATGCAAGGTTTGATACTCAACTCTCTTTTGTTACGTATGAAGGTACAGATCTCCTAATGATTCTGGTTTCAATAGCCTATTAGTATTTTTAACACATCGGTAATCTCTCTTAAGAAGCTTGATTGTAGTATTAATTACATATCACAAAATTTGTTCAAAGTATAAAATTCAATAACATTTGGAAGACTTATTGACTTGTGAAATCATCACATTATGTTAAAACATTTTCCTCATCTCCTCCCAAAATTCTATGCTAATTAGCAGTCACCACTCATTCTTCCCTTTTTTTCCTATGTGTCACTGCCAAGAAAACTACTTTGTTTCCCTATGGATAAATTTGCATCTTCTGGACATTTCATATGAATAGATGCATACAATTTGTATTTTGTGACTAACCTCTTTCATTTAGCATGTTTCCAAGAGCCATCCATGTGGTAGCATGTATCAATACTTCATTCTTTTTTGTGGTGAATAATATTCCACTGTAATGACACATAAAATTGTATTTATCCATTTACCAGTTGGTGGAAATTTAGACTGTGTCTTTCTTGTTTAGTCTCTGTTACTATAACACAATACCTGAGACTTGGTGTTTATAAAAGAAAGAAAGTTATTAAGCTCATCGTTTCAGATGCTGAGAAGTCCAAAATTGTGTTGGGTTGTGCTTCTGCCTCACGGTGGCAGTAAAAGCAGATGTGTAGAAGAGACATAGCACAAAGTGCCTGCCACATACTCTGACTAAACAAATTTAGGTAGATGACAGCTTTCAGATAGTTTTAAAGGGATCTTTAGGAACAGAATTTGGAGTCTTCCAAAGTTCTAAAAAGTTTTTTTGCAATTCTTCAACCAGGGTTCTACCCCTTTGTAGGTCTATTGTACATACCTGGTCACAGGAGTATTGTATGGGTGAAGACACACACAAAGCATCATGTTTTCACAGCACCTCTTCTGTGATGGCTTCCTGTGCCAGTGTTTATGCTTGGTGAGGGCTGTAGTTGGCCGTGTCTCCAATAGTGCAAAAGTCTGCAGTTCTAAAATACCCTGGGACTTTGTTTCTTTATTCATAAAGGGATGCTATGAGATCTAATGGTCAAAAACTGGTTTTTAATTTTAACAATCTTTGCTGAGACAGTTAACCCATGGTCTGGCAATATGCCTCATGGAAATGTCAAAATAGAGTGATATCTCATTGTTAAGGAGGAAATGAAGACTCACAGCAAGACAGTTGTGAATGGTCAAGAACAGCTGTCCTATCCGAGAGGAAGAAACACATCTTGGGCAGAAAGATGTCATCAATGCTTTAGAAAATATGCACATTTTCTAAGGTTGTTATAAAACGACTAAGAACAATTTTGAGATACCTTGAGGAATAGAGAAGGATGATTTTGTAGATCCTCTAGGCTGTAAGTTCCTCATGTCCCAAGACCTAGGCCCCAGGAGCACCTGCTGATGAGACAAATGCCTTGTTTGTAGGTGCTGTCAGTACACATTTGGATTCTTGTGTATCAGGATGTATACATGAACATTAGAGTGAAATCATCTGCATTCATTCCTCCCAATTTTGTGTTGCTGTTGTCATTAAGTTGGCTGATATAACCTAATTAAATGAAAGCATTCTCATAAGCAATCTATGATCTCTGTGTTTTGTGTTGCTGTGGCCAATGGAATGGCAAACCACACTGAGTTCTTTCCTAAAAGTTACAGTAGAAAAATATTTCAAATCATAAAATAAAAATAAAATACACAGAGTATATGTATGAATAGGCATATCTTCCTGTATGTGCAATAATAAAATTCAAAATTATTCACATGCAAGTTGATCTCATTAAATATGTGCTCATTATCAAATTTCTTGCCAATTTAAAATCATGCAGGGAAACAAGTCATCAGAAGATTATTAACCAATAAGCAAAACAATTATAAAATTAGCACTCACTCAAACATTGCCAAATACCTAACTCTTAAACACCCAGTTATTCAATGCACATAGATTGCAAAGTGATACTGAAAGAGTTGTAAAGAAAAATGCAGGATTTATGAATTTGATGAAAATGAAGGTTGGGAAACTGTTCTCATTGCAAGCCCCGTCATTGACAAATGAGAATCTGGCATGATTTATCAATTAAACTGAGGAGGAAGAAGAAATAGACCAAGCTGACCACAGCTACAAAACAGCTATTTCAAAAGGGATTAAATTGTTATGTGAGGATTAGGCAAAATTCTTGGGAAAACTGATGCAGTCTCCAAATATTTTTTGCAAACTTGATTCTCTCTGTAATTATGCTCCATAAATCAAACATGAAGTAGAGGATCTTATTGAATAATCATATAAATTTGTCTGGGAAATAAAGAGAAAAGCAGAATTATCACTACTTGCATTTTCTATACTTATAAATTATACTTGTGTAATCTATACTTTCTTAGAATATTATTATATAGTTACACTCATAGGTTTAGTATTAATAATTTTTAAAAAGGTACTATTTTATAACTCAAGTCTCTGTTGAAAGATTCAAACCCAAATCAAACTCAGTTTGCAAGAAAACTATTTACTATGAAGTTTTGGTCCCCATCCAGGTTCTAACTATTGTATATAATAAGAACCTCCTATAATATATAATTCTTCTAGGAAATGTATAAAACTATAATACAGCAACAATGACAAAAATCAGAAATAGAATGCACATCCATAACCTATAGTTAACATTTCTTTTTATTCTGAAGAGAATAAAACAAATGATATAAAACAGAATAGAGTCAATCAAAACTGAACAGCAAACATGATACAGAACTTCAAAACATGATAAAAAGAAATCAGTAATGGTTACCATAATGCCTCTTGTTATCTTCAAAATTACTTCCCATGCCACCAGGCATAATAAAATCAAACAAAACAGAACAGAATAAGACCAAAACAAAACAATGAAAGCAATACAGGGATTCGAAACAAGATAATAGGAAATCAATAATGGCTACCATAATATATTTTGTTATCTTTGAAATAGCTGCCCATGCCATCAAGTATAATAATATCAAACAAAACAAAACAGAGTAAAACCAAACAAAACATAACATTGAAAACAGTACAGGGCTTCAAAACAAGATAATAGATTAACAATGGCCACTGCCTTCCCTTTTTAGACATTTCCTCCCCTTTCATTTTCATGGTATCTATTGTTCATTTTGGATCTGACTAACTCCTTTAGTTTTTTGTATTAGGGAGAACACCTGATGTTCACCCATATAATTCTGAACCATTTCACCTATAAGTGTGATCTTAAGTTGTATCCATTTATCTATAAGAGCTTCAAGGTTATCTTTCTTTATAGCTGAGTAGCTTTCCATTGTATAAAAATGCCATATCTTTTTTATTCATTCTGCAGTTGATAGGCAAGATACCCCTACTTTTTTCTGGTTCCCTGTCACATACAGCATTGTTTTCTCTCCTTTGACTTATAGCCTATGAGTTTCCTTTTGAGTTAAATGTGTTTCTTGTATAAAGCATATTGATGGACCCTATCTTCTGATCCAGTCTGCCTGTGTGTCTTTTTATTGATGAATTGAGGCCATCTATATTAATGGTTATGGCCAACATGCACTGGCTTGTCTCTGCCTTGCTATTTTCCTGCCACTGGCTCCCTATTTTTCCCCTCCATTCAATTGCCTGCCCAACTCAGTGATCCCCCTCTGCCACTGTTCCAAAAATAGTGGTCATCTTTATCTCTTTCTAGAATATCTTTGGCCCTCTTTGTAGGGTTGACTTGGTGGTCACAAATTCCCTCAGTTGCTCTTTGTCATGGAAGTATCTTGTTTCTCCATTAATTTTAAAAGAAGTTTTGCAGGGTACATCAGTCTGTGTTGGAAGTTTCTCTCTCTCAGGACTTGAAATACTTCACTTGAACATCTTCTTGACTTGATGGCTCATGTTGAGAAGTCTGTCATGATTCTGATGGGCTTTCCTTTATAGGTGATCTGTTTCCTCTCTCTAACAGTTTTTAATATTCTGTTCTTGTGCTGAATTTCTGGGGTCTTGATTATTATATGTCTAGGCATAGATTTATTTTGGTTATGGCTCGCTGGAGTTCTACATGGCTCACTTATCTATATGTCATGCCCTTTTCCCATGTTTGGGAAGTTTGCTAATATTATTTCTATAAATAGACTTTTTTATAACATTTGTGTTGAGCCCTGCTTTTTCGCTGACACTTACTATTCTTAAATTTTTTTGCTTTGTGTCATCTTGCAGCTGCTGAATTGTTATTTTCTGGTTCCTTGTTATTTTTTAAGCAATCTTTCCTTTCATGATCCCTAGCTACAAACTTGTCTTCAAGGTCTGAAAGTTTATCTTCAGTTTCTTTCAAGTGGTTTTGCCAGCTTTCAATGGAGTTTTTAATTTTCTGAATCTCTCTTTGAATCTGTTTCATGCATTCTAAATCTTTCTTACATCGTTCATCAAGGTTTCCCTCATTTTCCTATGTTCCTCTGTTTATTACCTATGTCTTCTTTAGAGATATTCAACAATTCTTTCATTATATTTTTCATTTCTTCCCTTGCCTGAGATAGTATTTCTGTTCTAATTTCTTTTATAGCCTCATGGAGTTGTCTCTTTACTTCAGTTGCCATCACTTCAGAAACTTCAAGTGTGCAGCTCCCAATCTTCCATATGTTTACATTTCCTGGACTTTCTCTGCATTGGTTAGAGGCCATAGACTGCCTTTTGCTTCTGTGTCTTGACATTTTTCTGGGTTCTTCTGGACAAGCAGGTAGTGGGATCCCAGGCACTTCTCACATTGGCTACAATTTCTCCAAAATGTGACTGGTTGTTCGCCAGGCCAGTGCTGGCTACAGGTATCTAATGGTGGCCATCGGGTGTGCTGGTACTGGGCTGGATGATGCTTTTGCCAGCTTGTGCTGGTTACTGGTGAGAAGCATCCCAGATGGTGGCTGGTGTGCACATGGGGGCAGAGCTGGCTGCTGCCTCCCAGGCCGATGTGGTTACCGGCAGGAAGTGTCCTCATTGGTCAACATTTTTGACTCTCAACTTTCAATTTTTTTCCTCCATGCAACTGTTTACATTTAACTCTATGAATATTCTTCAATATTGGTGATTTTGAGATTTCTCTTTCATGTAAACTGTACTGTTTCTACTTAGAGCATTCTATTTTCCCTGTGGAATATTTTCTTACTTCTTCATGCTTAAGGATAAATCTAATGTAGTTAATTTTCTCAGTTGCTCCAGAGGAGGTAACAGATTCTGGTGCTATAAAGTTTATTTATCCTAATGTTGGTTTCCATCACTATGACAAATACCTGAAATGATCAAATTATAAAGGCAAAATGTTTTATTTTGGCTCTCAGTCCATGATCAGTTGGCCCCATTGTTCTGGGCAGCATGTCATGGAGGAAGTATGCAGTGGAGTAGGGATACTCACTTCATGACCAGGGAACATCAAAGAGAAGGAGGAAGGGACTGTGGGCATGGCTCTTCCCAATGACCAAAAGACCTCTCACCAGGTTCCTCCTCTTCAAGGTTCCATAACCTAGTAATACCATGCTTGAAAGTAAGTTTTCACAGTAGCTCCTTTTCTGAAATCCATGAGCAGAAAAGCCTGCTTGTCACCTTCTAGTACTGTTCCTTGATTTTATTTCCCAGTAGTACCCTCTGAAATTTTCTTTATACAATTTTTCTTGATTACCTACCAATTATATTTTAACTCCATAGAAGCACTGTATGTCTGATTATGGATTATGGCCTTTGAAAGAGTGTATTAGCTTTCTATTGCTGCTATAACCAATTATCACCAACTTTGCAACTTAAGCAACACAAATCTGTCATTTTGCAGTTCTTTCGGAATGTAAGTCTAACATAGGTCTCACAGTGCTTGAGTGAAGAGGTCAGCAGGGTTAGTCTTTTATGGAAGTCCAGGGGAGAATCCATGTCCAACTGGAAGAGGCCACTTTCACGCTCGTGTTTGTGGTCCTCTCCCTTCATCTTTAAAACAGAAGATGCATCCCTCTGTGGCTTTCTTCTGTAGTCACATGTTCCTCTTCCACTTTTAAGGATCCCAGCATTTCTGCTTCTTGAGTTCACATTGTTCTAATTAAACTAGCTCTAGAAGTTTTTCTAAATTATGCAATATAGAAACCACAGTTAAAAATATGCAGTCTCTAGGGAAATAATCTGCCCCGTTGTCTCCTTTTTTAGTGCAGATATTGTTGAGCAAAGTCTGCAGTTTTGGGTCTGGAGGCTGTTTCTGCTGAAGTCTTTTTTTCTGTTTAAAAAAAAGGCTTTAAGCAAAATCATCAGGTTTCTGCTCTCTGTTACATCAATTAACAGTACCTGAAAATCCAATTCAATTTAATTTTCTTGAAATGGAATCCTAGGGAACACTCTTCTTTTTCAAAGGAAACTTTGTGAAAAATTGTCACCATTATCAAAGATGATTGTACCCTTGGCTTCAGAATGACTGAAACCGATGCAGAATGATGGTGTCCAGAAAATAGGACAACCATAAAGCATATTTAGGTAATTATTTGGAAGGGAGGCACTGATTCTATGTATTAAAAATAAAATCAGTTCCACTAGTTGAAGAATTCTTTCAATGATAACACATCTTTATTTTATTCTCTACCATTTTAAAGTCAGATTACTTGCTAATCCCCCCTTTCTCTTTTTTCTTTTGAAAAGAATACAACCAAACAAAACAAAACAGAGTAAAGTCAATCAAAAAAAGGCAATGAATGTGGTACATGACTTTTAAACAGGGTAAAAAGTAATCGGTAAGGCTACCATAATGCCTCTTGTTATCTGCAGTATACCTGCCCATACCATCAGGGGTAAGTAAGATCAAACAAAATACAGCAAACTAAAACAGTAGAAACAAAACAAAACATAATGAAATGAAACAAATCATAACAAAACAAAACAAACAAAGCAAAACAATGTAAGCAATACAGAATTTCAAGATATTAGCAAAACAGCATTGTCTACCATAATATTTGTTATCTTCAGAATAGTTGCCTACACCTTCAGACATATTACAATCAAACCACACAGAATAGAGTAAAATCAATCAAAACAAACAATGAAAGCCATACAGGGTCTAAACAAGATAATTGGACATCCTCGATGGCTGCAATTATATATTTTGTTATCTTTAAAATAGCTGTCCATGCCATCAAGTATAATAAAATCAAACAAATCAGAATAAAA
>RJWT010038824.1:0-12776 GCA_004365215.1 Cuniculus paca | reverse complement strand
TAAGATTGATGTAAAAGGTCCAGTTAAGAAGTAAAGAGAAATAGTATTAGATCACAATAACAGAGAAGACCAACTAGGATAAGGATAATAGGGTGTAGAGATTGAACAAGAGGAAAAGAAAATAAGAAAAAATATTAAAGGAACAAGTTGAAAGAGACAAAGTGAAGAAACAATGTTGAAAGAGAAAATAAAAAGAGTACCTATTCAAACAAATAAAACAAAGTAATATTAAAAAGGGGAGAGAAAAATGGGTGCTAAAATTCCAACCTACATCAAAATATAGTAAAAATCAAAATTGTGTCAACAAAGGAACAAATTTTTTTAAATGGGATAAATGCATGGGGAAGAAAAACAGAGAGAGAGGGAGAAAGAGAGACGAGAGACAGACAGACAGACAGAGAAGTATTCCTATGTATTTCAAAACAAAGTGTCTTATTTCAGGGTCAGCTGTCATTAATCTTATCACATTCCTTTTCACTTGTCTTTCTACTCTGTGAGTATGTATGGATATTGCTCTGTACAAGGAGACTTCTTTCTGTAATCCCCTGTTGGTGGCAGCTGTTCAAGCTGTGGCATCAGACCACAGAAGGTGTAGGGCCTTGGTTCTGAGGCTTTTGCTATGAATTCCTGCTGGTTGGTGACCGAGACTCATTACCTGATGTATATACAATGTAGGTAGGACAGGCTCCAGACACCAAGCAAAGGCTTTTGTCAACTCTGGACACCAAGAGAAGACATAGATCTGGCCAAGACTAATATGCAGAGATTCCTGTAGGGCTTTGGGCAGTGTCTTTCAGGTGTCTGAAGTACTGGTCAAAACAGGAAGAATCTTAACTCTTGCTGCTTAAGGCAGAGGACTGGCCTATTGTGTTAGGCAGGGACTGTGCCCAGGACTCTAGCAGAATGCAGCGTGGAGACTCCAGTGCATCAAGAATGGAGGCAGTGCACCTGGTGCTCACTGGATTCTGTCAAGGCAGAGATTCACACAGGCTTAGATCACTCTGTGTAAACTCACATTATCCAGAGCCTGGTACAAGATGTAAGGCAGAGAATCTGGCTGGTCTAGGTTTGGAACAGAGCTATGAGAGCTGGGAGTAGGTCAAGCAACCCCAGGAACCTGAGTATGGACTCAAATTGGATCAGTGTTTACTCTGTGTGTCAGTTTAATGTCCCAGTTGACAAGGTTTAAACTACAACTTCCCAGAAGTATCTCAGGTGTACTTGGGATCCAATATTGAGGACGCCCAACTCAGGCACTGAGTACTCATTTATCCTTTCAGAGTCTGAGAACAGGTCGGTGGGGAGACAGTCACCCCTGTAGCTAACACTCATGGCTGGTGTGTGCTAGTGACAATGCTGCCAGCCTGCAGCCTCTTCTGTGTTTGCAGTGGGGATGATGAACGACCCATGTATGCCAAGTCCAATCTGTGAGGCTAGACTCTGCCGTACTGCTAGGCAGCTCCAGCTATTTGGGAGTTTCTCAACATGCCCATTCCTGTGATGGACAAGGGCAGAGGCCCTGCAGGCCCATCCTGCCAGAGTGCCCCCCCTTTTTTAAGAGAATAAAACTAAATAAAATAAAACAGAACAAAGCCAATCAAAACAAAACAGTGAAAGTGATATAGGACTTCAAGGCACTAGGAAATCAACAGTGGCTACCATAATGCCTTTTGTTATCTTCAAAATAGCTGTCCATACCATCAGACACAAAAAAAATCAAACAAGACAGAACAGAATAAAACAAATCAAAACCAAACAATGAAAGTGATGCAGAACTTTAAAACATGATAATAGGGAATTAGCAATGACTGCCACCTTCAGGAGGAGATTCCCCATAGTTGCTATATTGTATATTGTTATCCTCTGAATAGATGATCCGGCTACCTGCTATAGGCCTGCAAAGTCAGTCAATCAATATGGGCATTAAGTTGTTTTGCTTTGTTTTGCTTTGTTTAGTTTTGTTTTGTTTTGCTTACTTCAGTAGCTATCATCTTAGCCTGCGTTTCTCCAAATCAGCTGGTTGTTTATGGCGGGGGGTGAGGGGTGGGGGTTGGCACTTCTTGTCTCCCAGACCATGTGCTGGCTGGTTCAAAGGAAGGGATTGTCACAGCCCACAGCAGCTGTTAGCTCACAGGAAAGGATTAGCTTCTCGGTTCTCTTCCCAGGGAACATCTGCCTCCCTTTGTAAAATCTCATACGTGTATGTTTTGTTTGATCTACAGATTTCTTGTTTCAAATTGAATTTTTGCAGCAGGGTGTAAGTCTTTCCCCTTTCTTCCAATTACTTGTTATTTTAGTTGGTCTTCTTTGAGTCTCTCAAATGGTACTCCTCTATTCAGCTGTATTTTTTCCAGAAGATCCTTTTTTAATATTTAGAGAAATTCTCATACACTTTTCTACAGCACATGAACCATTTTTTTATTCCTATTATCAATGTGCAAGGGTTTCACTTTCTCCACATCCTATCAACACTTTTGGTCTTTTTTTTAAATAATAGTCATGCTGACAAGTGAGAGGTGATTTTCTATTTACATTTCCCTGGTCATTACTGATGATGGTTAGTGTTTCACCTACTGACCACTAGTATGTCATTTTTAGAGAAATACTTATTCAAGATCTTAGCCAACTTTTAAATGGTTTATTAGTTTTATTGATAAAATTTGAAAACATGAATATTTTATGTAAATTGCATGTGGAATCTTGGAAAAACAGGGACAAAACACATTAGTCCTGAACAAAACTAGAAGCCTGCAGTGAAAAAAGCAGTGCCTCATAAGCACATTCAAATTAGATATTTCCAAATAGGTTCTAAATGGAAAGACTCCATGTATTCCTCATTCAATCTCTATTCACTAATGATGAGGCTGGTAGAGGAGACTACTTGGAAATTCTGAGGAAGGCAGCCCTGAGAGACAGTGTGAGCACTGGGTTTCTCAGTTTCCTTCCTATTTCTTGAGAAGGTCTGCCTGAAAAGTGATTACTTCCATGACACAGCAAAATGTATACCTAGAGTAGCACTGCCTGCATTTTTTTCTGACCTACTTTTTCCACTTTGTCTACTCTAAAGAATTGTGTCATTGGGTGGTATAGAAGGTGAGACTATAACGTTCTCTCAGCCCCCATTTAATAAATAGTTGGTACAGGCTTCTGCAACAAAAAACAGAATAACAAGAACAAAATAAGCAAAAATTTTAATGTGTTCAGTCCCCCTCAGGGAAAAGAAACCTCAGTGAAACCTCGAGATTAACCCAAGGATATAGTTTAGGGAAACTGCCTTAAATGACTTTTCAACATAGAACTATGAATCTTAGAGAAGTGAGAATACAATGGAGAGCAGTTCCAAGCTTCTGAATGTGGAAACTGTGAGAAGACAAATTAAAGGGAAGAAAAGAATGGACTAATATTTTATTAAATTAAATTTATTGGTACATTTTGGATATACATAATAACCACACTCATCATTGGAAATTTCTGCCTGTATATGATATATCTTACATCTTTTTTCCCATTCCTCTACCCTCCCTTCAACCCTTCTTCCCCTCCTTATTTACAAAAGCTATCTTTCCATTTTTTCCTTTGTGTTTTTTCTTCTCTCTTCCTTCCTTTCCCCCTCCCACCTCCCTAGTTCCCCTTCCCATTTGAACATTTTCTTCCTATTTCACAATATCTAGTACACAGTTTGGTCTTTATTCATACTTTTGGTTTCTCACACCAAAGAAGCAATGCTATATTTACAAATACATGTACAATTTATTTCATTAAGAGTATGGCCTCAAGGTGCATCCATTTAGCTAGAAATATCTCAAATTTATCCTTCTTTATAGATGAGTAGTACTCTATTGTATAAAAAAAAAAACCCTACATCTTCTCTATCCATTCATTACTTTATGGGTATTTGGGCTGTTTCTAACAGTATTACAAATGTGTTACTGTTTTGGTTACTTTTCTTCATTGCTGAGACAAACACCTGACACCCAAATTTAGGGAAGAAAAGATTTATTTAGCTTACAGTTTCTGGAGATTTCAGTCCATAATCAGCTGGCTCCAAGCAGGGTGGCATGGCACTGGGGCAACACTTCAAGGCAGCAGCCAGAGCAAAAGAGCCAAAATGCAAGCCTCTTCTCTACCCTCATATTGTACACAGGCCACCCCCTCCACCAAAACCTTCAGAGTGGGTGTAACACACAGAATGTCCTTGCCTTCCTTTGCACAAGATGAGGATATTTACAAAGTAAGAACCTTGGCTCCTTGCTGAGTGTCTCAGTTAAACTTCTGAACTGCTCAAGTTGACACAATGTATTAACCATAACATGGGCATTAGGGCTGTTTCCAACAGTATTACAAATGTGTTACTAAAAACATGGGGGTGCATATATCACTATGATATGATGATTTTAATTCTTTTGGGAAGTTATCAAGAAGGAAAATAAAATCAAATGGAACCCAGTTTTAGTTTTTTGAAGAATCTGCAAGCTGAGTGAAGAGAAAACACATAAAATAAGAAAAAACAAATTTTCCAGCTGTTCTTCAGACAAAGGAATAATATTGAGAATGCATAAAGAACACAAAAACTCAGACTCCACACCAAATTTAAAGGCACAATCCAAAAATGGGTATTTGAAATGAATAAACGTTTCTCATATGAAATAGAAATGGTGAATAATTTAAGAAAAAAAAATGTTCAAGTTGTTTTGTAATTCCTGTTACAAATTCTCAGAGCCTACAATATTTATCTCTGGTAAAGGAAAATTTATAACCTGCCTTAAGGTGGGGAAGGTGGGGGTGGGAGAGTTGAAAGGAGTTTTCTCCTTTTTTGTTTCTTAATTTCTTTTAATTCAAAATATTTGTGTCAAAAAGGCATATTGTTGGGGTCATTATCCAGTTTCCTTAAGTTACAATAAATTTCAAGACTGAAAATAAATCATAATCCATAATGGGAAATCTGTTTCTTCATTGTCCTTGCACAATAAACCCCACAGTGAGAGAAAATATTTATTTCTCTGAAAGCTTGTGGGTGTTTTGTCAATTACAGATATATATATATATATATATGAGTCTTATATTTGCTTGATTACTATCAACTTGTCATTTCAGGTTCAAAAATAGAAAACATTTCCTCCATCTACTATATTTTAAAAGACTATCTGCAATTTAATGAATATATACTCCGTAGTGTGAAAAGATAATATTTCATGTTTGTTATTTGCATTTCTAAATTTTAATTTCATTTGCAAATTAAGTTAAATTGTAGGTAGTATAAAATACTTTTTCCTTTCTTTTTGTATTCCACATCTGAATTACACCCTAAAAATGTTTTTAAAAGAATATAGTATAAACCACTTGCATTGTATTTGTGAATTTATTTTTCTTTTTGATACTCAAGAAGCACCTCCTTAGTTGTTTTTTTTTCCTTTGTTCATTTCAGTAGCACAGTTGGAGAAGTGAGGTACATTTATCACATGTTTTCTTCTGTACAAGACCATATCTTACATATATATTTTGCACTTTTAATTAATTTACCTAAAATGTGAAATTATGCAAATATGACAGGAAAAGAAATATAATTTGCGATGGTCTCTTCATCACTGATGGCTATATATTTTTTCTGAAATTTCTTCACATGTTCTCATTGTATTCAAGGTCAATATTACACTGATTACTGGAGCATATTACTAGCAAAAATATGAGGGCAGAAATAATTGTCAGAGAACAAGAGTCAGATGAATGAGAGGAAATGTAGGTAACAATGCTATTATTGAAATACAAACCATATTATATTTAAATCATATAGTAGTAAATATAATGCTTGCTTTTAAAATTTAAGAACATTGAGTAACTAGCTTCTCATTTAAGAAGAAGTCATTGCTATTGAACTTTGCTGGCTCACTTATAGTGTAATATTGGGAGAAATATTTTACTGATATATAAAGTTCTTCCTTTTGGGAGAAAGAGATTGAGTGTGAATCCAAAGGAACAAATCCTTGAGTTAAAAATGTAATTGGGATAGAGCTATAGGACTAGCAGATCCTCTCAAATGTTAACCAATGTTAGAGAATTATGGTTGTATAGATGAATACTGAAGTATAAACAATCTCAGTAAGTAAAGATACATCACAATCACTTTACTTCTTGGAGCTTTTCTTATTATTTAAAACAATGTTCTGAACCAGCCACATGCACGCCAGCCACCATTGGGGATGCTTCCCACAGGTAACCAGGTCAGGTTAGAGAAGGAACAGCCAGCCTTGCCCCTTTTGCACTCACCAGCCACCATCTTTTGCAATCCACCATTAGCCAGTGTGGGTTGAGGAAAGCAGCAGCCAGCCCCACACCAGCACAGCCAGTAGTGGTACCATCAGATACCCAGAGCCAGCACTGGCCAGGAAAGCCAGCCAGTCATGATTTGGACAAATTGTAGGCAACACAGGAAGTGCCTGGAACCCCACCACACACTTGTCGAGAAGAATGTAGAAAAATATCAAGACAAGAAGCAAAAGGCAGTCTCTGGTCCAACTCATGCAGAGTAAGTTCAGGAGATGTAAACACAGAAGAGATTGGGAGACACACGTGAAGTGATGGCAACTGAAGTAAAGAAACAATTGCATGAGTCTATAAAAGAAATTAGAATATAAATACTATCTCAGGTAAAAGAAGAAATGAAAAACATAATAAAAGAATTGCTAAGCACCTCTAAAGAAGACATAGATTAAAAAAAAAATGAAGCAGCAGAGAAGCCACAGCTGTGGGCCTGGCGCAAGCCGAAAGTGTGCACACCAAATTTCACCTAGCTGTGCAGACCAGGACCCTGCACGCAACCTGATAAGTCCTCACCCAGCAGCCACCAACAACCCTAGACATTTGAAGCATCCCTGAGTTCCTTCCTGGACCCCACCCAGCAACCCCCAAACAGCAGGGCAGCCACAGCAGTGGGCCTGGCGTGAACTGAAGGAAGCACAGCAAATTTCACCTAGTCAGGCAGATTGGAACCCCATGCACAAACAGGTAAGGCCCCACCCAGTATCCACCAACAAACCCACACATTTAGAGCATCCCTGGAGTCCTGCCTGGGCCCTGCCCAGTGATCTTCAAGCAGCAGGACAGACAAAGTGGTGGTACTGGCTCAAGCTGGAGGTGTGCACAATGAATTTCACCTAGCCTTGGAGCCTCATAACCTTGCACGGTACATTGTGGGGCTCCACCCTGCATCCTCAAACAGCCAGAGAGCCTTGGCATACAAAGTGTGGCATGCTAAAGGTCCGCCCAGCATACTGCCCCTTCTTAAGGTGCCTTCAAGAACCCCTATGTATCCAATAAGGCCTGCCTCACACCCCATCTCAACAGAGGAAACTCCCTGCAGTACAGACAGCCATCCTCAACCCAGGAAACAACTGAGACTTTGCATTCACCTGACACAGGGGATTACAGAAAACTTAAAAAACAAATGAGCAAAATGCAATCTCACGACTCCAGTCACTCTGGAACAAGCCTAAGAGACACAGACATAGAAGAAAGTATAAGCCATACACCTGAAACTTCCAAAATGATAGCAACTGAAGTAAAGAAACAACTCCATGAAGTTGTAAAGGAACTGAGATTAGAAATAATCTCCCAGATAAAACAAAAAGTGATGAATGTAATGAAAAAAATACTAAACACATCTAAAAAAGACACAGTTAAAAAAAAATAGAGGAGCACGGCAAAAGGATGGAAACTTTGAATGAACAAAACTAGAAAGGATTAGAATGCATGAAGCAGATTCAAAGTGACACCCAGGAAATCAAAAATGCTATCAAAAGTGAGCAAAGCCACTGCAATGAATGTGAAGATAGACATTTGGACCTCAAAGACAAGGTTGCAACTAGTGAGCAAGAAAGGAAAGATCTTTTAAAAATAACAAGGAATCAGGAAATAACAATTCAACAGTGGTAAGATAATGGAAAGAAAAACAATATAACATTGATAGGTGTAAATGAAAAAGAAGGAGACAACACAAATGATGTAAAAAGTCTATTTACAGAAGTAACAGCTGAAGATTTCCCAAGCATTGGAAAGGAAAATGACATACACATAAGTGAAGCACATAGAACTCCAATTAGCCATAACCAAAATAAATCAATACCCAGACATACAATTATCAGCATTCCAGAAATTCAGCATAAGAACAGAATATTAAAAGCTATGAGAGAAAAGAAGCAAATCACTTACAAAGGAAAGCCCATCAGAATCACAGCAGACTTCTCAACACAAACAATGAAGTCAAGAAGAGCATGGAGGGAAGTAGTTCAAGTCCTAAAGGAAAACAACTTCCAACCCAGACTCATGTACCCTGCAAAACTATCCTTCAAAATTGATGGAGCAATAAGATACTTCCATGACAAAGAGCAGCTGAAGAACTTCATGACCACCAAACCAACCCTGCAAAGAATACTGAAAGATACTCTAGATAGACATGAAAATAGCTATGATTTCATGAAGACAAACAGAAAAAATAAACACCAAGCAAGGCAAACAATTAAACAGAGGGAAAAGGTAACAAAACCACTGCAGAAAGATAACATGACTAAAACAAGCCAGTATATATCAGTTATAACCATTAATGTAAATGGCCTCAATTCACCAATCAAAAGAAACAGACTGGCAGAATGGATCAAGAAACAAGATCCAACCATATGCCATCTACAAGAAACCCATCTAACCCCAAAGGAAATTCGTACACTGAAAGTCAAAGGATGGAAAACAATACTCCATGCAACAGGAACTCAAAAAAAGGAGGGGTAGCTATTGTGTTTGTAGACAATGTGAACTTCAAAACAAGAATGATCAGAAGAGGCACAGAAAGTCACAACATACTGATTAGGGGAAAACTCCAAGAGGAAGGAATAACTATCTTAAATATATATGGACCAAATATGGGACCACCCAACTATGTAAAACAAATATTAATAGAAATGAAACATCAAATAAGCAATAACACAATTACAATGGGAGACCTTGACACAAACAGACAGATCAACTAGACAGAAAATCAGCAGAGGGATAACAGAACTGAATCAAACTTGCGAACAAATGGACCTGGTAGATGTGTACAGAGTTTTCCATCCAATGACATCAGAATATACATTCTTCTCAGCTTCACATTGGAAAGTCTCAAGAATAGACCATATACTAATTCATACAACATGCTTAAGTAAATGCAAAGGAATTGAAATTCTCCCATGCATGCTATCTGATCACAGTGCCATCAAACTGGAAATTAATGACAAAAGAAATTGCAAAACCTCCATAAACACATGGAAGTTAAATAATGCACTCCTGAGCAATCAATGGGCAACAGAGGAAATTAAAGAAGAAATTAAACAATACCTACAAGCAAATGAAAATACAAATACAACTTACCAGAATACCTGGGATGCAATGAAAGCAGTCCTCAGAGGGAAATTTATTGTGGTAAATTTTCACATTGGGAAAATGGAATGAACACAAATACACAATCTCATGCTACACCTGAAACATCTAGAAAAAGAAGCACAAGTCAAGTTCAAACCAAAAGAAGGGAGGAAACTTTAAAGATTGCAGCAGAAATTAATGAAATTGATACCAAGAAAACAAAACAAAGAATCAACAAATCAAAGAGTTGGTTCTTTGAAAGAATAAATAAAATTGATGGGACCCTAGCCAATCTTATTTAAAAAAGGAAAGCAAAAATTCAAATTCATGCAATAAGGAATGAAAAGGGTGAAATCACTATAGACCCTGTGGAAATACAGAAGATCATCAATACCTACTTCAAAAATCTTTACTCTCATAGATTTGATAACACAGAAGAAATGGACAGATTTCTAGAAACATATCAATTACCACAGCTGAATCAAGAAGACATAAAACTGCTGAATAACCCAATTTCAGTTAATGAAATTGAAAATGTAATTAGAACCTTACCAACCAAGAAAAGTCCAGGTCCTGATGGATTCACAGCTGAGTTCTACAAGAAATTCAAGGAAGACTTAATGCCAACACTCCTCAAACTCTTCAAGGAAATTGAAAGAGAAGCAAGTCTCTCTGATCATTCCTGAAAGTAAGTATTACCCTAATACCAAAACCAGAGAAAGACCCAAACCAATTTCTCTTATGAACATAGATGCAAAAATCCTCAATAAAATACTGGCAAACAGAATGCAGCAAGTCATCAAGAAGATTATACACCATTACCAAGTGGGATTCATCCAAGCAATGCAGGGATGGTTCAACATATGCAAATCAATAAATGTAATACACCATATCAATAGAGCCAAAGACAAGAATCACATGATCATTTCAATAGATGTAGGAAAAGCTTTTGATAAAATCCAATGCTCATTCCATGATAAGAACCCTACAGAAAATTATAATAGATGGTCTTTCCCTCAATCTGATAAAAGCCATCTATGACAAACCAACAACCAGCATCACATAAAATGATCGAAAACTGAAAGCTTTTACTCTAAAATCGGGAACAAGACAAGGATGTCCATTATCAACACTCCTATTCAATATACTTCTGGAAACATTAGCCAGAGTAATTAGACAAGAGAGAGAAATATAAGGAATAAGAATATGTTAGGAAGCAGTTAAATTATCATTATTTGCAGATGACATGACACTTTACATAGAAGACCCCTAAAATTCCATTGAAAGACTTCTAGATGTAAAAACCAAATTCAGTAATGTAGCTGCACACAAAGTCAACACTCGAAAATCAATAGCATTCCTGTACACAAACAACAAACTCACTGAGAGAGAAATATGAGAAACCATAACCTTCACAATAGCATCCAAAAAAATGAAATACTTAGGAATCAACCTAACAAAGGAAGCAAAATATCTATTCAACGAAAATTACAGTACTCTGAAAAAAGCAATCAAAGAGGATCTCAGAAAATGGAAAGACATTCCATGCTCATGGATAGGAAGAACAAACATTGTGAAAATGGCCATTCTCCCAAAATTGTTATACAGATTTAATGCAATTCCAATCAAAATACCATTTGAATACCTCACAGAGGTAGTGAAACATTTTTAAAATTCATCTGGAGCCAAAGAAGATCTAGAATAGCAAAGGCACTTCTGGGCAGCAAGGGCAGGACAGGAGGCATCACAATCCCAGACTTGAAATTAGACTACAAAGCTACTGTAATAAAATCAGCATGGTACTGGAGTCAAAACAGACCTGAAGATCAATGGGATAGATTGGAAGATACAACCCCAACTACAAACACACTCAGCCACTGTATCTTTAACAATGGGGCCAAACATGTTCACTGGAAGAAAGATAGCCTCTTTAATAAGTGGTGCTGGAAAAACTGGCTTTCCATATGTTGAAAACTAAAACTAGACCCTAGCCTGTTGCCATGCACTAAACTAAAGTCTAAATGGATCAAAGATAAAAATATTAAAACAGACACACTGAATCTGCTGGAAAACAAAGTAGGTAGAAATCTTGAAGACATAGGGGTAGGTGGAGAATTCATGAACAAAAATCAGACTGCATGGGAAACACTTGCCAGAATCAACAACTGGGATCTCACCTTGTTAAAAAGTTTTTGCATGTCAACAGAAATCTCCAACAGAGTGAAAAGAAAACCCAGAAAATGGGAAAAAAAATCTTAATCAACTGTCCCTCAGACAAAGGACTTTTATCTAGAACATATAAAGAATTAAAAAATATCAGGCCCCCAAAATTCAAAGACCCAATCCAAATATGGGCATCTGAGATGAAAACACACTTCTCAACTGAAGAAATATGAATGGCAAATAAATACATGAAAAAATGTTCAGCATCATTGGTCATTAGAGAAACGCAAATTAAAACAACTCTGAGATTCCATCTCACTCCAGGAAGAATGGCCAGGATCAAGAAAACAACCAATAACAAATGCTGGAGAGGCTGTGAGGAAAAAGGAACCCTTCTCCACTGTTGGTGGGAGTGTAGACTGGTGGAAAATAATCTGGAGGTTCCTCAAAAACCTGGAATTTGAAGTTTCATTTGACCCAGCTATTCTGCTTCTGGGCATATTCTCAGAGAAGTGAAATCATCATACCATAGTGATACATGTGCACTGATGTTTATAGCAGCACAATTTGTAATAGCCAAATCTTGGAAACAACCCAAATGCCCATCAACTGAGGAATGGATAAAAAAGATGTGGTACTTTTATACAATGGAGTACTATTTGGCTATAAAGAAGGATCACATTGAGGCTTTTATAGGTAAATGGATGTGACTTGAAACCATACTCATAAGTGAAATAAATCAAACTCACATGTGTACACACTGTATCATCTCCCTAGTGTAAGAAACTGAAAGGCTCAATAAGATACAAAATCCCCAATAAATACGGTGAAAGGGTAAGAAACTGCTCAAAAGAGAAAACAACTCAGGGGAAAGGAGAAAAGAAGGAAGGGGGAAAAAGATATAAATTTGTACATATATACTCTTAAGATAGCTAAAATGATTGTACTACTAATTGTATTAGTTCTTAGAACAAAACAGTTAATTAACATTCATAGGAATAGACCAATTTTGTATGTCTGTAGCTGGTAATCTGAGCAACTCTTTTGAAGATAACTATACAAAATAAGAACCTATGGTATCCTCCTACCACATTGCTTAGAAAGCCTACATTGTTATTGTTTTGGGCTCTTTATTATTGTTATTTATTTGTCTCTACTGTTTCTCATTTTTCTTGTGCTTTGTTCTGCTATCCTCTATAACACAGAAAGGACTGATGTACATATGT
>RJWT010038823.1:0-12820 GCA_004365215.1 Cuniculus paca | reverse complement strand
AGCTAAGAACACCTGTGTTCCTTAGGATGCTATAAATTGTCTCATTTTTCATCCAAAACCCATTGTTTTCTATTTCTAACCCATTATCAGATCAAGATTCATCATTAGTATAATCGTCATTATTGTTCTCTATTGCCAACAACAGATCATTATGGCTTCATATTTTACCTAAGCCTTCAACTATTTGCAAAATGTGGATATTTATTATTGTTTCAAAGGGAGACGGGGATGTGCTCTATTCAGGAGCTTGTCCAAACTTCAAATTGGACAAGTTGGCATTCTCTGCAGCCTGCCTTAGAACTAAAACAGATGAACAATGCAGATATAAAAGGGGAGGCAGCCCTTTCTTAATTCTATATTTGAGTGATTGAAACAGGCTGTATGAAAAATATATCCAAAGAACATAAAAGCTTCATAGACAGTTACTTAATCTGTCCCACTACAATGAGAACTACTGTCTAAAGCTTTTAATTTGAGTGGTACAGATAGCATGATGCAATAGAAATAAAGCTGGGTCCAGAGCTAGGAGTTCTGGTTCTAGATGCAGCTTCAAGCTTTTTTTGTGAATATGGGCTGGGGACTAATTTTTCTGAGCCATTTTGTAAAACTCTTAATGTTGAGTTCTGAGTTCATTCTTGATTTTAAATTTCTTCTATTTTGAGCTTAAGAACAATGCTTTATTTTAAAGAATGAATGTAAAAATCAACAAAAACATATGCACATGAGTAAGTGGTTGACCAAACTTAGAAATCTAATCTTCTCTAGAATATGTATGTAAGGAAAATTTTTGTGTCAACTAAAAAAAAAGGAAAAATAATTTAATTCAATTAATTAAATTTTAAGTTGTGGCAATTTAAAAAGTTTTGAAGAATAAATACTGATACAGTGACTAACAGACATCATTCTGGTTGTTCTTCTCATACTGTTAGGACAACTTTGTAATTGGCTGTCAGGAAAACTAAAACTCTTTAAATCTTTATTATTTGACAGAGAGTCCATTGCAACCCTCAACTGACAGATTTATAGCCTATTGCTTTTTGCTAAGGTTAGATGATTACCTAAGTCTATGTCTTAAGATTTCTCACTTTAACCTAATTTGTCGTTAAACTATTTCAATCAGTGTAAAGAAATTATGGAAGCTCCTTTATATCATGAAAGGAAAGAAGTTGTTCAAACCATATGTTCTAAGACTGCATATTAAAACTTCAAATTTTTATATTAAAACTTTTATATTAACCTTCAAATGTAATAGCTGGTTTACATTTTAATTTTTAATTTTGTGCAACCTATGTTTATTGCCCCTCCCAGTTAAAACATTAGTAACTAATGGTGATTATTTAATCACAAAGTACTTTATAGTGGAGATAGTCATTAAGTCATCTCCATAATATGATAAAATCTTTCTTAGTGTTATAAAACTAGAATCTTTTCCAGCAGTTGAGATGGCTTTCTTTTCTTCACTATCTCCAGAATTTACTTTCCTGGGATAGTATGTATGGTGGTAGTATGAATGAGATTAATTTTATTCATATATTTGCACATCTCACTTGAAGTAACCTTGTAATGGAGAACAGCAGAAAAAATATTGAACTACAAAGAAAAATACTACCTATTATTTATGTGCCAATCAATTTTTATTTGTTAATGTTGTGGTAGTCTCTTAGTTCTCCTGGACCTTAGTTTCTTTGTATACATAAAGTGAGAAGATAAAATAATTACCTTTAAAATAATTTTCTGCTACAACTACTAAGATTTCTCTCACTAATCAACCAAGCTTGAGTAATTTTATGTACTGAATGAATGCAAGGAAATCAAAGGAGATTTATAGAATAGTCAAGAAAAATCTTTACTCAATACTGAGACACTACTGATCTAGTTGAGGACCATCCTGCCTCTGCATAAGGGATGAATCATGTGAGTAAAGTCCACTGACATGGTGTTGAAGGAGTCAGTTATTCCACACACATTTTACTTCATGCTTACACACAGCTACAACATCATCAAGCAGATGCAACTCTCTGGAGTGGGCCATCTGTGGTCTACAGTCAACATCAGAAGGAAAAACTATGGTCACTTTTTGGTGTCAATCAAAAATTCCATTAGGCAAGCTGCTTTAAATGAAATGTAGAAGAAAAGAGTCACAAGTGAAGAAGTAAATACACTAAGTTATTCTGTGTATACTATACAGAATGTACAGTTTATATAAAGGACACATGTAAAGTTATGACATAGACACCAAATAGTTAAGAGAAAAATAACCTCAAAATTAATTTACGTGGATGTATATAGTCAGTAATCAAAGAAAAAGGCAATTGCTAACCTTCACTGAAGACGTGTTTTATTATTCTTTTCTTTTATTCTCTGAATCCTTATCTCAGATGTTAGATAAGCTAAGATCTTAACAAAGAAAGTATTTTAGGAAGAAGATTTTTACCTTTCTTTTAGAAAAAACAAAAACAAAAACAAAAAACTAAGTCTTACTGGTTACAATGAAATACTAATTCAGAACAATGAGTAAATTAATGTAGGCCCAGTGAAGTTCCTAAGACTGAAGCAAAGAGAGCTCCAGTAGAGAGGTAAAAACCAACTAGATGTATTGTGAAGGAGCAGAGTGTCTCTCTGTAGAAAGATGGACTTACCCTGTGCTATTAAGACTTGAAGGGCAAGAAATTTCTTAAAATGCTGGTAGATTCTTTTAGGTCAGTTCTAACTTGTTATATGAGAAGATGATCGGTAGCATCTTGAGATCTTTGGGAAATTTTTTTATGATTAAATCTGAATAAACTCAGTAGATTTGAGCCTTATATTGGCATACAGTTTAACTTAATGTCTACTGATAAAAATCTCTTTTAAAAGTTTATGTAGATCACATAGAAAACTGAAGGAAATTGTCATAGCTAGAACTTAACTGTTGATTTTTTTGGTGTTCACTGGGAGTATATTGTATCAGTGTCATATATCTTCACGGCTGACAGCTCAAGTCAGACACTGGAAAGAACTGGCTTCTTTTAATAAATTACAAGGGTAAACAGGAAGAACTTCCATATTTCCATGACTGGAATTCTCCCTTTCATTCTCAGTATACATTTTAAATACTATACTATTAGAGATAGTTTCAAAAGTCTTTCATGTATAAACATTGATTTTTTAGAAGAACTAATCATGCAGCTGGTTGAAATTGATGGACATGCCTTTCTGAATTGTTTTAGGACAGGTGTTCCACATATTATAGAAATAGGCATTGGAGTCAAACTGGGTAAAACTGGAGTTAGGGCTATTTGGTTTGCTTTGGGATTATCAGCTTGTGGTCTGTGAGATCAGCACTCTGTAGTTATGAAAGAAATGTAAATTCTTAACCTCTAAGAATATGTTGTTTAAGAACTATTTATCTTTAAAAATACTGGCTTCAAACAAAACTAGAAACCAGCTTCAGGCAGAAATCCAATTTCCTCAACTACTGTGCAAAGCAACTTGATGCCTTAGAGTAATAAAGCCATTAATTATATTATATTTTTGTGAATTAGAAAGTAGATGTTCCTCCTGATTCTACAAGGGAATTATAGTGGTCCAGACAGAAACAGGAAGGAAGGCCTGCGATTTAGCTCAGTGGCACAAGTGCTTGCCTGGCAAGTGCAAGGTCTTGAGTTCAATCCCTGATAAAAAAAAAAAAAAAAAAAAACCAGAAATGAGTCCTCAGATGAGCACTTGCCACCAAGGAGGCAACAGGGGGCAGAAAGTGGATGGACTGTGGTGCAGCTAAGCATGTTTGCTGAAGATTCTTATAACAGGCCTTAGCCTGGGCAGCCAGAAAGCAAGATCAGAAATGTGTCTCTCAATGTCTAGCAGCCAATGCCTCATAAAGAATAAGAAAGTATCTCTTCACTGCATTACCTTGTTTTTAAAGTTTGATTACTAAGGACATTTACTAGTAATTTTATATTACTGTATATTAGTGTATGATGGTGTCAAAGCTTGCTCCATGACCATCTTGTCAGGAAACTGGTGTATGTGTATATAATTACTATGTCACACAATATTAAATGTTATTGAATAATAATATCTTTAAATAAATCAATTCAGTTTCAAGTCAAATAACCCTTTTTGCTCAGCTTTCTAAGAACAGGGTATGTCTCTAATTTATTTTGATCTTTACTGCAGTTTGAAATTTTTTTATTATAGTGTTGATTTTTTTTTTTAATTTTCAGTTTCATTAATTATTTTGCAGGCATTTTATGTTTGTTTGAGGTCATCCAATTCTCCCCCTCCCCGACTGTCTAGAAGTTTCCTACCAACGTGCTGGTAAATCTTGTTGTCTCCTCTTCTTGTATTAAGTCCAGTGGCTTCCAGTCCAGTCAGCTGCCTGGCCAGTCCCTCTCGCCCTGAGGGGGGCCCTGTGTGCTCATCAAGTCAGTGTGCCCTGATGTTCTGAGAAGAGTTAAGTGCACGGTAGATAGATCCTTTCTTCAAATTTTGATGGGGCTGGAACAAGAAATGCCCCTTGGGATATGAGCAAAAGCATGGGTATTAAGAACTAACAGAAAATAGCATGAATACTTTCAATTGAAACTATTATATAAGTATATATGAAATGTACAACTTTTTGCATAACTCCCTACTCTTATTTGAGTAAATTATCTAAAACTCTAATACTGTTTTAATTAATTTTTATGATACATTGTACACAAATGTAATTTTTCCGTTTGTTGTATAGCTTTTCAATTTGATACTTTTTACTCCTTTAACAATGAGTTAATACTGTGACAAAATACTAATGTTTGCATGATTTAAAAGCTCGAAGATTAAAAACATATAAATGTATTTATCAGTGATTTTTTTGAATTCTACTTTTGTTGTCAAAGATAATTACTCTTGATGGCTTACTGTGTGCACTGAAGTTGTCTTCTCAGCAATGTAAACACCAACTATTGACTTTATTACATAGGAAACCTGGATGGGAATGAAGCCCATTGTCTTTAGGAATTTACATATTTTCTAATTTCTGAGTCTTACACTATCAGTGCAATAAAACCACATGGTGGATTTGTTTTTGACAGAGGATGGATTTTGTCAACTTGATGGAGGCAATCAAATTGCCTTCCAATTGATGCCTGCAACTTATACACACACTAGCAGCCTATTTCCCTTTACATATGAAAATATTAAATATTCTGTTCTCGCTCTTTTTAATAATTGGGACTCAGGTGCAGAAAATAGGATTAGTTTGGATACTTAATTTAGGACATAATTCAATCATTAATCAGACTTTTATATTTTTTTCTTTTGAAACTAGTTATTATAAAGATACCACAAACACCTATTAAGTAAACTAACATATGTGGCATGACCTTGAATACCACCCAGATTTAGTCATTCTTGAAAATGTGACAGTTGAAAATTATTTCTCATTAAACATTATGTTTCCCTAACATCTAGCTTTCCTCATCAGATTTTTCTTACAATTTAAATTTCTCATGTAAATTAGCTCTCTATGTGCTTTATTATTCTTTTGTAATTTATTTACAAAAGTTTATTGGTAGATAGTAGAAACAGTAATCTTTACGGATACCTCCCTTTGTTATATTTTAACTTTAGTATCTTCAGTCATCACTAGATGTTATTTCAAAACTGTCAGATCTGTTAACTGTGGTAAAATGATGTTAACAATTCATCCAACTCTGTTGTCTCTTTCGTTCATTTTATATTCTTTCTTGTAGTTAAGTACAGGAAAGTGACTAAGCTCTGTCAATACTCACAATAGACACAAGCCTCCCATCGTAACTGATGTAAGATACTTCATACCACTTCCTTTTCAAATGACTGGGGAAGGCACTGCCCACAGGGTGGCCTTGGAATCCCTGACATACAGCAAAGCTCAGGCAAGGGCCTGAGACCTCTATCATCTCTGTGAAAGATATCAATGGGTCATTAAGTGAGAAAGAAATGTCATAGTCTTATTCTACTGAAACACTGGAGTTAGTTTGTTCCTGCCAGCAGTGTTAAATTAATTGACAGTCTTTTTATATACATTACACTTTTTCTTTTCTCAAGATTATTAATATTTATAAATGAAAGAGAATAAATGCATATTTATAGACTTTCTAATAATTTTATAATTCTCTTCTGTAATTTGGTCTTTAATCTGGATTTATTTATTTATTTATTTTTTGTACTGGGAATCTAACTCAAGACCTTGCACTCAAGATCTTGCACTTACAAGGCTTGTGCTGCTGAGCTATATATCTGGCCACAATCTCAAATTATTTTAATGCATACTTTGAGTTATGTATTATTCCAATATATATATACATTTTTTCCTACAGCATTTATTCAATGGTCCAATATTTTCCTACTAACCTGAAATGGAATTATAATACTAAATTTACACAGATGTAATATTCTATTTCTAGACTCTCTATTCTTGCTGATGGATTTTTATCATCTATTCCTATTATGATGTACAATATTGCAGTTACTGCACTTTTTAAAATGTTTGAAATCTAGCAAGAAATCTGCTTTTTGATTGTTTTCTTATAAGTTGGTTGGTTATTATTTTATAATCAATTACACAAGAATTAAACAAAATATAAACAAATTATTTAAAATATACTGATAACATTTTCATTAGGATTGTAAAATATTTGCACCTAAATATTTGAGATATTTCCTTTTCTGTAAAATTTCTAAATTTTTAATAAAAATAGAATTTCTTACTTTTACTTAGACATTTTTACTTAATTTCTATGCGTGAATAATAACATTTATTTTTTGCTGAAACCTCAACTGACATGTATTGTTTTATATACTATAAAATGAATTTTTCCACATTCTAATTTGTTTAAACTTTTGCATTTTTTTATTAATATGCATTTTATTTTGCCTGCCGCCATTCAGTTGTCAATGTTAACGTCTTTTAAGATCTTTTGCTAGTTTGTTTTTTTCACCATTTCTGTTCAGCCTGTATTTCTTTTGTGTGAGGTCAGTCTATTATTGTTCTATGGAGATGTGTTGTGAACTCTGGAATATTTTAGGATTCTCTTTTTATAGCCAGCATTCTCAAATATCCCTGCCATACAATGAGGCATATGCCTGTGTCCTTACATGAGTTCAAGTGCTTCCCTCGATGAGCTGCAGCTCAGCTCTGCTAAGAGATCTTTTATTGTGCTTGGTGGGATTTTTCTATATAGAAAGTGTTTTAGTATTTTTAAAAGTGCTTTTGTATATGATTTTCACTTTTTTCTTTTTATTAGAGCATTTATATATGGATGGGAAATATTTGGCTTTGGTTTCCATGCCTGTTGATTTTTATTTGGCACCTTGCCATTTTTGCAAGCAATTTTGGCATTCTGAGATCTTTTGACTTTATCTTCTAGACTATTTGTATTCAATTTTGATATGCTTGTATATGTAAGTTTTTAACCATATTTTTCTTAGTACTTACTCTTAGTTCAAAACCTACATGCATGTGTATGTGTACATATAATATGACTTTGTCAGTAATTCTACACTCCTGTTTCTGGCTTACTTTTGGAAGTCATAACTTGCTTGAGTTATTTTCTATTTGAGAAAATGTAACTGATTGTAATATTTCAAAGGAACTAAATGAGAATGAGTTTATTAATTCAGATTTCTTCCTTTAGAAATTTGCGGACTTTTTATCCATGAGGTTCACAATTCTAGTTAAATCATGTCCTTTTGATAACTGAATTTAAATAAGAATATTTTACCTCAAATTATTTTAAATATTCACATATAGTGACATAAATGCTGAGAATAAATGACAAAGCAAACGTTCTAGTAAATTCAGGGACTTTGTGGGTTCATTAGAGCAAATCATTTTTGCCTCTGTCCTTAACACTCTGTCTCCTCATAATGATGCCATATTCTCATAATACAAGAGATTCATCTGTATCCTCATAAATTATCTGGGAAGAATGAGGCAGGGAACAACCCCAAAGGATGAGGCAGAAAAGAAATGGCTTTTTTTTTTTTTTGGTTAGGAAAATGTCTAAAAATAGGGACGATGCCAGAAAGATCCAGTTGGTAATAGAAAGTATGCCTTAGGTTATTAAAACAGATGTGACAATGAGACCAAATTAGAAAATTGGGAAAAACATACCGAATTATATTTGAAATCTCAGGGCAGGTTGCCCTGGAATAAGCAGAAGCTTCACAGGAAATGCAATTTCAACAAAGTTGCTTAGCCAAAAAGCTTTTGAGTGTGATCAATGCCCTTTAAAGAGAGAACAATAATTCCATGACAAAAAGGACCCTGTAGTGGCCCAGATTTGGGGCACTGTTGCCAAGATACATTTGGTCTGGATATTAGTCCCAGCTCCAGGAAGGACTGGCTTCTCTGTGCCCTGGGGTGGGGTTGGGGGGGGAGAGAGAGAGAGAGAGAGAGAGTAAAAGTGATATTAATATTCACCCCTATCTTTTAGGATATTTTTGAAGACTGAAAAGAGCTAATACATGTCAAACGTTTAGGATAATAACATAATAGTTTTTAAGTAAATATCAAACTTTATAATACAACAAGCATTTGAAAAATCATATATACATTTACCAATCTTAATGTAATATAATGCTTATTAACATTAATTGATCCCATTCAATATTTTAGCCATGTGCCTAATTTAATTCCCAAACAATTTTAGGATTATGTAGTTACTCTTTTGAAGCCAGTCTGGGCTACATACCAAGTTCAAGGCTGAGCTCTGACAAGAAATCTAAACCTTTGTGTTTATGTTTTTTTCGTTTTTTTTTTTTCCCAGATTCATGAAGATGGTAAATCTAAGAACTAGAGTTTGGCTCAATCCAGAAATTCAGCACTTGCCACTGTGTTAAGGATATTGTCATTATATGATCAGCTGTTACTTGTGCAGATTTTCTAGACAGTTAGATGTTTATTGATTTGCCATAAACCAAGGATTGTGTTATGGGAGCCAAGGCTGTGTCTCAAGTTCTGAGTCAATTTGAAAAGTTTAGAAGTTTAACTAAGAGATTCAGCAGGGAGCCAGGGTCCTTACTCTGTAAACACTCAGCCTATGCAGCAGAAGGGCACAGAGGTGGTATGAGTACTATCCCTGCCTGGGGAGGGGTGTAGCCTACATACAATATAAGGGAAGGAAGAAGCTGTGTTTTTCCTTTTCTTACCTTATTCATTCTTGTCTCTGACTGCAGCCATGAACCTTTGGCCCTTAGCCATGCCACCCTGCCTTGGAGCCAGCTGCATATAGACTGAAACTTCCAAAAACTGTAAGCTAAATAAACCTTTCCTTTCCTTTCCTAACTTGGGGCATCAGGTGTTTTGTCTCAGAAAAGAGAGAAAAGTAACCAAGACAGGCTGGGTCTTTTAATTTTTTTTTCTAATACTAGGTGTTGAACTCATGGACATTCAATTACTCAGCTTCTTTCTAAGCCTTTTGCTGAAGCAAACAAACAAATATATATATATATATATATATATATATATATATTTTTTTTTTTTTTTTTTTTAAATTTTGAGGCAGAATCTGCTAAATTGCCCAGGTAGGACTCAAAGGTTTGATCCCCTGCTTCAGCCTCACTCAGTGCTGGGTGAGGCTGTAGCATCTTACTTCCTGATTTACTTCTGTAATGTATGTCTTCTATCTTCATTGTCAGTGTGCACCAACACTTTAATAATGTTCTTTAATAATTAACAATGAAGGGTTTGGGTATTTATGTATTTATTTATTTTTTTGGATTTTTTTTTTAGGTTTAGTTGAAAAAAAAATTTTTTTTGAAACAGGTCTTGGTATGTAGTTCAGAGTAGACTTAAGCTCAGTATGTAGCCCAGACTGGCCTCACGGTCTCAATCCTCCTGCCTCACCCTTCCAAATGCTGGGATGAAAGGTGTTTGCCACCACTCACAAGTGTTTATAAATTTGTAATTTAGAACTGTTGAAAGAGAAAGGAATTTTTACACTTGGAGAATCCTAGTGAGACTAAGTAAGGCTTAAGAGGGATTTCTATCCAAAAGGTTCCCAGAATGAGCCTTGTACTCAGCTTCACAATCCCTTTCTTTCAAGACTTTATTACTGTGAACAGGAAGCAGGAAAGAAGATAATATTTGATATTCTATAACTAAGCGATGTGAGTACGGTAGGAGAGCAGAGTATGCATATCAGTCCCTGATATAAACTAGGCAGGTGTTCTTAAATGAAGAAAGAACCAAAGAGCATTCTCTGCATTTCTGATAATTCTTTAAATGAGAGAATTTTATGTCTCACATATTATAGGCATCAAGGCAGAAGACTATTTTTCCAAAGCAAAATTTATGATCAGTTTGTGTCATACAAGATAATAAAAACAAAAAATAATAGTAAGAACATGTACTGAGAATTTCATCCAATGGCTCTTTATCATGTATTCTTCTCTGTGGTATTTAAACTTTGATATTGATTAT
Organism: Cuniculus paca; assembly: GCA_004365215.1. Classification (NCBI taxonomy): domain Eukaryota; kingdom Metazoa; phylum Chordata; class Mammalia; order Rodentia; family Cuniculidae; genus Cuniculus; species Cuniculus paca. Next base: position 2,394 of record RJWT010038823.1, on the reverse strand, counting down.
GAAAGCACATCTCATCTCACTGTGACAAGCACATACCAACCTTTTCCTACAGCAGTCTGTCATCTACAGGTTTACTGCTTTCATGTACCACATGTCCTTACATAATGATGCCTGAAGTTCTGCCACTGGACTATCCTTTAGAAAATATGTCTCTCTAGTGTGGACTGCATCTTCTCCTTTTCAAATATATATGCATACATATAACATATTCATTACAAGTTAAATCCAGTGAAAATGATAAATGTATAATAAAATAATTTTGCATAACTACTTCACCTCCACACCTAATGCCAATGTCTTAAACTCTCCAATTTTAGAATTGTGAGATCTTCATTTTTCTATGCTGGTACAGATTTACTTTAAACACATGCAAAGATAGAAAATGGAATCTTACAGTAACTAGTATACATATCTTCACTTATCTAACCTACTTGCTTCAATAACAACATGATATGTACAGTACAGAAGTACTAAGATTTAATTAGCCACTTCCATTTATAGGTACTCAATTATTTTACTGCAGCAATAAAAATTTTTTTTTTGTATTTCTGCAGTACTTGGTGGCCCTCGATTCTTAAAATACACTTATTTTGATTGATTCTCTAATGGCAAAATTGCATTTGATGGTTAAGAAAGTTTCCTTGATGTGATAATGTAACATCAAGAACTTTCTTCTGTAGAAGTTTATAGGGTGTGTGTATACAAAAGGTGGAGGAGAGGAACAGTTGCAAAGACTATATCCATACCCTACTATCAAGTACTCCCAGATAACTTTATACATTTATTTAGCTATCTAATAAAAATATACACATATATATATATATATATATATATATATATATATATATATATATATCATGGTAATTTAAGGCTTAAGTAGAGATAGGTAGTTCTTAAAATGACAGACATTCACTTAATACTATAAATTTTCATAGGGCCACAGGTATAACTCAGTGGCACAGTGCCTGCCTGGTAAGCACAAGGTCTTGAGTTCAATTCTCTGTACAAAAATAAATAAATAAATTTTCATACAGTTATATTGTATATTCAAGATTTTATACATTATTTACTGTAAAGTTTGATAAATTCAATTTGTTAGAGTCACTAAAGACCCTTCTTACTCTAAAATTGTATCCCAAAAGTAAGACTTGTACTAATGCTCTGTGAGGTAAAATTCAGACAGTTTCCATTGTTGGATAATGTAGCAATTCAAAGATCCAGTGTAGAATCAAAATATCTTACTTCCTGATTTACTTCTGTAATGTGTGCCTTCTGTCTTCATGGTCACAGAAGGGCTGCACCAGTTCCAGGTATTGTTCTCTTTTTCCTAGAAGAAGTAGGTGAAACTTCAAAGAATGAAATGTGGATGACAATGAGTCTATCTTTTTCAAAAATGCTTTCCCAGAAGAACTAATCATGGCTCCTATTCATATATCAGAATAAACAACTATTGCTGTCTGCAAAGAAGTCTGGGGAAGTGTTTTGTCCAGATAATCAGCCATTAATAAATGAAAAGGTGAGAATGGAGATGAAAAGAGCCTCTGCACCATGAAGTATGCTCATTGATGTATACTGAGGAACACTGTGAGAGTTAAATCCAGGTGTGATGCAACTCTGTACACATGATAGTAATTTTCACAGCTTAGCTGCTCTATGATAATGCTTTGAGAAACAACTGATGTCTAATAGATATTTTTGTGCTATGTTAGTACAAAAATTTATGTGTTATAACAGTATTTCTAAGTAATCAAAATGCTCTTTTACCTATATTACCTATTATGAAAAATATATACAGAAGAGAATAGATATGAAATGCATCTATTCCCATGACATAGACTGTAATGGAAAATTATCCAAGCCTAGCTTCTCCTTTAGATTTTAATCTTGTGATCCCTTCATATGTCATACTCAGGCACATGGGCTATGACTAGCACATTTGATTTAAAATTCTTTCCAGAAAAATAAATTGTCTTGTTAAGCTTACAAACCAGCTTCCTACAGCAGACACATTTTTCTCTTCACAAAACATAGCTATTCCTTCCTGGCACATCTGGAAGATAATGTTTTTAATTTACAGCACTGATAAAAATTCCTAAACTAGTTCTTTATTGAGTGTACACGCTGCAAAATTGTGTACATTTGGGAAAGTATCTGGATAATTCAGAAAAACAAAATCATTTGTTTAATAGTCAAAATAAATGGGTTATTTGGGCTCTAATTAACTGAAAATGATAAATGTAAAAATGTGGGAATACATTGTGACAGGATACAGTACATCTCAATTGGATCTCTACCTTTCTTTTAGAAGAAACTCTGCAGGTCTACAGTTTGGAATTGAAGTGAAGAGCATATTTTTCTAGACCATTTGTGCAATTTCATAATTTGCTAATTTTA
>RJWT010038822.1:0-12796 GCA_004365215.1 Cuniculus paca | reverse complement strand
TTTTATTAAGTTTATTGGTACAATTTAGGTATATATGATGATCACATTCATAATAGGGAATTTATAGCTGTACATCATATACCTTGACTTTTTAAAAATTTTATTTTAAAGTGAATAAAACCCAACAAAACAAAGCAGAACAAAGCCAATCAAGACAAAGCCGTGAAAGTGGTATGAAACTTCAGAACAGGACAGTAAGAAATCAACAGTGACTACCATACTATGTCTTGCTGTCTTCACAGTAGTTGTCCATACCATCAGGCATAACAAAATCAAACAGAACAAAACAGAATAAAACCAATCAAAACATAACATTGAGTAAAACAAAACAATAAGTTGGAACAACACAAAACAATGAGAACAATACTGCACATTGGTATCTTCAAAGTAGTTGCTCATGTTCCCAGAGGCAGGAATAAAACAAAACAGTAAAATGGAACAAAAGATTGGATTTCAAAAACAAGACAGGCGGAAATCCCCCACAGATGACACAGTGCACACTGCCATCCTCCAAGTAGATGCGCAGTCCACTAGCTCCAGGCCTGCAGAGCCAACCAAACCAAACAGGCATTGAGCTATTCCTCTCACCTCAGTTGCTATCATCTCACCCTGAGTCCTCCGAATCAGCGCGGGGAGGGGCACTTAGGGGAGGAATGCTCTTCTGGTTTTTCAGCCCGTGAACTGGCTGGCTCACGGTAAGGTGTGGTTTCTCTTCTTGACTTGCCTTTTTTTCTCCCTTTCCCTTTCCTTCCCTTCAACCCCCTTTTTCCCTTTACAAAGCTTTGTTTCCATTTTATCCTTCTTTTCTCATTTTTTTCCTTTCCTTCCTTTCTTCCCCCTCCCCCTCCCTTGTTCCCCTTTCTTTTTGAACAATTTCTCCCCATTTCACCATATCTCTTGTATAGTTTATCTCTTGTTCTTATTCACACTTTAATTTTTTTTCACACCAGTGAGAGTGTGATACGTATGCATGTCTGATTTATTTCCCTTAAGTATATTCTCAAGCTCCATCCTTTTTGCAATAAATGTGTCAAATTCATACTTTATGGCAGAGTAGTACTCCATTTTATATATATATATATATATATATCTTACCTATGTTTTGCTTGATGGACATTTGGGTTGTTTCCGAGATTCAGCAGTTAAAAACTATGCTACTATAAACATGGCTGTGCATTAATTGCTGTGGTATAATGCTTTTAATTCTTTCGGGAAAATACCAAATAGGGAAATAGCTGGGTCAAATATGACCTCTAGTCCTAGTTTTTTGAGGATGTTCCACGCTGTTTCTACAGTGGTTGCACCAGACGACACTCCTACCAACAGTGGAAAAGCGTTCGCTTTTCCCCACAGCCCCACCAGCATTTCTTATTGATTGTTTTTCTGTAATAGCTTTGCTTTTTGGAGTGAGATGGAATCTCAGCACTGTTTTAATTTGTTATCTTTCAAATTATCAGTGATGGAACTTCTTTTATATTCAGTGTTTTTCTTAAGTCTGATATATTGTAGTTATGTTTTAGATCTGTGTTCATTAATCTTTACTGTGTATACAAAGTCTTTGAATTGTGTATAAAACAAATATTCTTATTTATTTCCCATGGCTTTCATAGTCTTCAATTTATCATTTTCTTTTCTTTGTTTTTTTGGCAGGGTCTTGCTATATTGTTCAAGCTGACATTGAGCTCGCTATGTACACCAGGTTGGCCTCAAACTCACAATAATCCTGACTCAGAGTTCCAAGTGTGGGATTATAGGCATGAGCCACCACACCTGGTTTCAGTATCTCCTTGTAATACTGATGGCTCTTGCTTTTGTTCTGAGGAAACTTTTTTCATATCTAAAATAATTATTTTGTTATAAGATCCAAAGGAAATCAAGTGTACCTTTCCCATTTCAATATGTAATTTGTGTACATAGACTAGAAGGGTATACAATTCAGATTTCCAGGTACATACCTGTTTCTCCTTGAACATAAATGAAACATATCATGATTTCTCCCAGAGATGTTTAAACCAACTGTGTCATGAATCAGGATTCTATTTATCTGTGGATCTGCAGAAGGCTTTCTTCCTTTCCTGAGATCCATTTGTCATTCTTCCTACTAAACTTACGTTGCAGTGCAAGTAGAGTATGAATATCTTTCATGCATACTATGCAAGCTATCTCCTTGCTCAGCGGGTGTTCAGTGCTGTCACACTATAATTGCACTGCACATCTATAATTTGTTGAACAATTGAGAGGTGTTTTGTGTAAGTGACACAACATTTTCTTTTAAGTTTTCTTTTTCGAGGGGCTGTTTGACACAGGGTGGTTTGTATCCCTCTGATCTTGACAGGCCTTGAAGTTACTGCAACTGGAGGTGGACTTAGAATTCGTGCCATTCCTCAAACTCATGATAGTCTTACTACATAAGGGAGATTACAGCCATGGACCACCACACCGGGCTGAAGTTTTCCTTTTGTAATTAGTGTCTAATTACCTTGTGAGGTCTTCATTGTTATGTGTTCTATGTATTTTATTCCTGTTCTTCCCCTCATTAATCTCCCTTAGATGCTCCTACAACTTTTTATATCTGAGTGCAAGGTGATCATTTGGTGTCACTGAGGTATAAGGTAATATGCCACCCTTCTTGCTCTAATTATACTGTTTTCTCATTTGCATTGTCATTATTATTCTTAAACTTTAATGTTCCATTAAGTTTCTTCTGTGAAAGCAGATTCAAATTTCAAAGTGCAGCCTGAGAGCATCAAAGAAAGAATGACGTAATTGTATGAAGAATTAGACTTGAAAACAGTTATCATCTGTGGTCTGTCAGAACCATTCAATAGACTTTTGTGTTCCCATGTTTTGTGAATGGTGAGTCGCAGGCACCCTCTATGAGCTCTACTTTAGAAACAGTGCACAAATAAAATATCTGTGACCCTGCCAGGCAACCACTTCCTCTGTACTGCTGTTGCTGGAGCAGTGAGTTGGAATCTAGCATCAGAATTGCAGTGTGAAAATTTGTACATGTACTTGGCATCCAAGGCATATGGAATATTTGAAGGAATTGGTTTCAATTCAGCTTTTACAAGAAGCGTTCAAATATCTCAGGGTGCGAGTCTCAACCTTCTTTCAGGAAATTTGTATGTGATTGTTTAGGAGGCAGTGACCTTGGAGGATGTGCTCGTGAACTTCACCATGGAGGAGTGGGCTGTGCTGAGTCCAACCCAGAAGAAGCTCTACATAGATGTGATGTGGGAAACATGTTTGAATATAACTGCTATAGGTAAGGATGACACCTCTCACTTACACATGAGAGAGCATTGATTCTTGCTCATTGGTACAGATTCAGTAAATAGAACGTGAAAACATTTTGAAGATTCATGATACCATGAGTCTAACTGCTGTCTGCTAATTTTTATATAATGATATAGTGACTTTATATTTCTGTGTCTGCAATTCAGGAAGGACCTGGGACATCCAGCAAATAGATGAATACAAAAATTGCTCAAGAAATCCAAGGTAATTTGCATTTATTAGCAAAACTAATATTCCCTAAGTGTTGGTGTGTGAGCAGAAATATTAGAAGCAAAGAAATTTTACAAATGAGGCCATGTTCAGATTTATTAATCTCGCAGAAATTCTCCATATTCATACAGGTTGATTTCCTATAATCTGACACTGAAATACAGAAATATTCCAATCCAGGAAACTAAGTTAGTAGTGGTATCATGCAGCAAGAAACATTATCTCATATGTCCGTATAAAAATTCTTTTGTGACCAACATCGTGAAAATGTGTGAAATTGCATTTATGTGTTGTATATAGGAACATATGAAAAGAATAAATTTTCTACTTGACAAGAACTGATCTTCATATGTATATATATGAACATGAGATATACATTATCTAAAAAATGCCAACCTGGAAACACTATTCAAAATGCAGATGAATCCTAGCGTTGTAATAATGGATGTTTAGAAAACACCTTCTAGAGAACTGGAATTTAAAATTCTTAGAAGGCACACTCAAATGTTATTGGTAGGAATATAAAATAGAACCAATTTGATAATAAGTATAAAAACATTTCAAAAAGTAAAAATAGAAATTTGCATTGTTCTAGGTAAACTTGCCTAAGTATATTTCGAAATGATTTAAAATTATCCTATCTTAGTGATACATGCATACTCATGCTCAGAGCAGCATATGCGTGAGTATTCACAATGACTAATTTCTGGAAGTCATGATACCTAATCTCTTATAGCAGCCTAGGGACCCATCATTTTACACATGGATAAAGAGCATAGGGATAGGCTCAACATGGTGGTGCTTTCTTATAATCCCAGCACTCTGATAAGCACAACCAGCAGGATGACAACATGAAGTTCACCCTGAACAAATGAATGATCAGCGAGAATCTCTCTAAAAGTAAATAAAGAGACTAGATGAGTAATTTATTGCTAGGTCTCTTGTTTAATTCACACCAATGAAAAAACAATATGACATGTACTCCACCATAAAGAAGAATAATGTATCTTTTGGCAAATAAAAAAATAATTAGATGGGATGCCATCTCATAATGTTAAATGAGATGTCAGACACAGAAAGTGAATTATCATAATTTTTTTCTTTTATATGAAATACCAAAATATAAATTAGAGGGTAAAATTAAGATGAAGTGATAGACAACAGAAAGGCTATTTTGTTGGAGATAGAAAAGATGACTAGGGTAAGGAGAGAATGGGACAGAGATGTGGGGAAAGTTGTCAAAAATGATCAGTATGAGATACACCTACGTAGTAATGACCTAAATGAAACTAGACTTTATGTATTACAAACATATATTCATTTAAAATTCCCAAATAAATAAGATGCTTTGGAAAATTGGTGTTTTAGAGAAAGCATCCGTGGCATTGAGCCTATTCATTCTCAAAATTTCTTAGCCAACCTAAAGTCAGAATGTACCCTGGTAAATTATTGATATGGACACTTTCCTATTATGATTGATATTTTTGTCCTTTGTTTTCTTTAAAGAAATGAAGAGGTGGTAGAATTCTGTGAAGATAAAGCTTGGGATCAAAATGAACAAATACTCCTTTGGACTTCAGATGATAATGTGGAGACGCAACAAGCGGCCTTAAAGCCAGCTGAAAACCTTGATTGTGAAAAGCCCCTGCCGGGACATTTATCACTAAATGTGCCCTTTTTAAGTCAGACTGGACTGGAGCCACGTGAGTATGTGGGCTTTGGTGACAGGCAGAGTAATTGTAATGAGCCTGGAAAAACCTGCAATGATTTCCAGTCCTTTCAGATGCATGCAGAAACAAGGAATGGAGAGAAACCCTATCAGTATGAGCAATATGGGAACCCCAACTATGAGCTGAGCGAAATAACTCACCCTGAAGAGGACACCTTTGTATGTGAGAAAAGAGTGGAAGGTTCCAGCCCTCCCAGTGTTATTAAAATCCATGAAAGAATTGACACTGGGAAGAATCCCTATGTATATGAGCAATGTGGAACAGAATTTGCTAATAAGTCTGCATTTCATAGACAAAAACAAATGCACACAAGTGAGAAAGCCTATATATGTAACCATTGTGGGAAAGCATTCACTACACTAAGTTATTGTAAAATACATGAAAGAAATCACACTGGGGAGAAACCATATGTATGTGAGAAATGTGAAAAAGCATTCACTAGGCAGATATGTTATCAGATGCATCAAAGAAGCCACACTGGGGAGAAACCCTATGCATGTAGACAATGTGGGAAAGGCTTCACTACACTGAGTTATTGTAGAATACATGAAAGGAATCACACTGGCGAGAAACCATATGTGTGTGAGAAATGTGGAAAAGCATTCACTAGACTGATGTGTTATAAAATGCATGAAAGAAGTCACACTGGGGAGAAACCCTATGCATGTAAGCAATGTGGAAAAGGATTTGCTACACCAAGGAATTGTAAAATACATGAAAGGGGTCACACTGGGGAGAAACCCTACGCATGTAAGCTATGTGGGAAAGCATTCACTACACTGAGTTATTGTAGAATACATGAAAGAAGTCACACTGGGGAGAAACCCTATGCTTGTAAGCAATGTGGTAAAGCATTTGCTACGCTGAATTACTGTAAAATACATGAAAGACTTCATTTTGGGGAGAAACACTATGCATGTAAGCAGTGTGGGAAAGCATTCACTACACTGAGTTATTGTAAAATACATGAAAGAAGTCACACTGGGGAGAAACCTTATGTATGTGAGGAATGTGGGAAGGCGTTTACTAGACAGATGTGTTATAAAATACATCAAAGAGTTCACACTGGGGAGAAGCCCTATGTATGTAAACAATGTGGAAAAGGATTTGCTGATAGTTCTGCATTTTGCAGACATAAACGAACCCACACAGGTGAGGAAGCCTATATATTTAATCAACATGAGAATGCATTCATTGCATTGAGTTATTGTATAATAAATGAAAGAGGTCACATTGGTGACAAACTATGTATATGAGAAATGTAGAAAAGCATTCATGAGGTTGATGTGTTATACATGAAAGATGTCACTGGGGAGAAATCAAATGCATATAAACAATGTGGGAAAGCATTCAACCAATGGAATAACTTTAAAATACATGAAATAATTCACTCTGGGGAGAAACACTATGCATATAAACAATGTGGAAAAGCATTCAGCCAACAGAGTACCTGTCAAATACATGAAAGAAATCACACTGGGGAGAAGCCCTATATGTAAGCAATGTGGGAAAGCATTCATTACACCATTTTTGTCAAGTACATGAACACGCTGGGGAGAAACCTTATGTGTGTAAACAATGTGGGAAGGGGTTCACTACACACATGTTATCGAAGAGATGGAAGAACTCTCACTAGTTAGAAATGTTTTGTGTCCAAGCAGTGTGGGAAGGGGTTCACTATACACAAATACTGTCAGATGTGAAAGTACTCACACACGTGAGTAACACTGTGGAAAAAGATTCGATAGTGAATCCTCAGATATATAGATCTCACACTGGTTTGGAACCCTATGTATATAAGCAAAGTGGAGAAAGTATTCAATGGGCAGTTTTTATCAGTTACATAAAACAAGCCACACTGGACAGTAACCCTATATACTTAAGCCTATTTTGAAAATCCTGTGAAAATTCCTCATGTAGTAGAAACCTGTATAAATTTGATGAAAATGTTGATGCCAGTATTCCTTCATCAATTTTCCAGAAAATACACTCCCAAATGGATATATCCTAGAATCTATTCCTTCTGTGTTCTTTAGTAAATCACTTGTAAATATATTAATTATATATCTGTAGTCTTTACTATAAAAACATTGACATAATATATTTTTTGTGTAAGCCAATGTCTTTAAACTTAATATATATATATCTTCTAATTAAACAAGGTTATTTGAAATGTATTTCTCACTTCCAAGAAGGGTTAGTATTTATGTAGTTTTAGTTTTGTTTTTAAAATTGGGAGGTATAGGCTACTAAAAAGTAACTTTTATTCATTGCTTTTTTCTGGATGGAATTTCCGACTAGCTTTGACTTTAATTTTCTTGGTGTACATACTTATATTCTGTGTTAGAAAAAAAGATTTTTGAATTTGATGTTGTTACATATGTACACATGTTTAGAGACATGTGAACATGTATTTTTTAAAAAATCCATTTGTTTTCATAACTTGTAGATTAGCAAACATTTGATTTTTTTTTCATATCCAAAGAAGATAGCTATATATATCAAAACAATTATATCAAGTGCATAAATTCACCTATTTTGGTTTCATTTTGGGGTCAATATTATGATTTGTACAAAATTTTCTTAACATTACCATTTTACTTTTCATGTTTATATTGATATGACTTGTAAATGTGTATTTTACTGCAAAATAAACCATACTACTGTATCTGATTGTGACATATCAGATGGCTTTTGTGTAAAAGGATGTCATGAATTATAGTAATGTATAAGTCAATGCCTACTAGAGAAACAGATTTAATGTGAGATATACAAATACATAAGAATTTACAAAATTTGCTTGCAGTGGCTGCCCACGGAATCAAATGTAGATGAGTGCAAAAGGTTTATCTGTGCACTGGATATTCAAATAACCCAGTTGAATGCCTAGAGTCCACTGTAGTGTCCTTTGCAAATCTAACAGGAGACCAAGGGGTCTGTGGAAGAAGACTGAATGGTCTGAGCTAGAGGCTGGAGAGTCTGTGCTGGAAGCCAGGAGATGGCTTCCAAGATGTCAGTGAATACTGGAGCCCCTCCCTCCAAATGGAACAAAACCTTTTTTGTTTCTTTTTCATAATATTCTGGTAACAACCAGAACTTTGATGGGCAAATTCAGTTGGGCATGTAGTACCCAAGTTGACACAGTCAGTTAACTGTTACCATTCAGCCGTTGAAAACTTCATAACAAGACACATTTCTTTAAACCACAGTCCCCAGATATAAAGAGGAACTCATAAATATACCCAACATGTTATAACTGTCCTGCATACAAATGCAAATGCACTAATTCCCTCTCCACAATAAAAGAGATGTTTTCTTTGGGTGATGCTTCTAACATTTTATAACTGGAACACTGTGACATAGGTTGAGCCATACTTAAACACTAGTAAGTCTATCAATATTATACTACAATGAAAGCATATTAGGAAAGAATTATTACAGTTATGACCCTCATTTCCATAGCTGATCACGGGGTCATAGCTGGTATTTAGAACTAAGTTGTGCTACCCATTCTGTATTTCCTAGGAAGCACCTCAGCAGGTTTTGGTTCTTTGTATAGCAGCCCATACCTTTATTAGTGAAGTTTCTGGATCATTGAACTTTCTGCTGGGATTATATTGTTATAGTTTCTTAACTTTAGTAAGAGGGCATGGTAAAGACTGGCACCCCAAAGGATCCCCTGCATGCAAAGTATATTTTTTCTTTCTTCCATTGGGGAATAATAGTTTAATACTTGATATTGAAAGTCTGGGTCAATCACCCCTCTCAACACTGTAATGCCTCTTTGAGCTTGTTTCCTCAAAATGACCACGGGAATCCTTTCACCCTCGAACTAAGACTTGTTTGTAAGCCAGCAGAGCATAAGGTCATGAGAACAGGATGCAAAAATTTTGCTTGTAGATCGCTACAGGTCATGGGGAGTGATAGCACTCTTAGCTTCCACCCCTTCATTTCTGGACTCAAATTCTGGTTATGGGAAATATGGTACCATGTAGTGCATGCTGACTCAAAACATACACAGCCTTTTGGCAGAAGAATTACATGCAGGAAAAGCAAATCCAAATCCAGAGTAAGTATCTAAGCCCTTAAGGGCAAAGCACATTCCTTTCCAGGATGGCAGCTGTCCAATATAATCCACCTGCCGACAGGTTGAGAGCTGATCACCCAAGTGAATGGTGCCATATTTATGCATCAGTGGTTGTCGCTGCTGCTCGCATACTGGGCATTCAACAGTGGTTGTAGTCAGATCAGGCTTTGTGAATGGGAGTCCATGCTGCAGAGCATGCACATCATTCATGCTAAAATGGCCACTGTTCATGAGCCCATTGGTGAAAGACACAGATGGCTCAAGAGAGAAGTTGACTAGTATCTACAGAATTGAGTCATCCTCTTGATTGTTAAAGTCCTCTTTTGTTGAGGTCACTTGGTGAGAGTTCACAAGGTATATAAATACTTTTACATGCTTTGCTCATTTAGATATATCTATCCACATACCTCCATTCAAAATACCATTGTCAACAATTTTCCAGTTATGTTCCTCCAAGTTTCTGAACACCTGACCAGACCATTGGCTATAGCCCAGGAATCAGTGTACAGCCACCTATATCTGCACATTTTTCCTCCCGGACAAAATGCACTGTGCACTGCCCAAAAAACCCAGTGCACTGCCCAAAATTCTAACTGCTGAGAAGATTTCTCTTCACCACTGTTGATTAGATCATTAGCATTAATTCATCAGGGATGTCCTAGAAAGTGATTGCAATGCTGAAACTGCAAAGTTGCAGGTGGTGCTAGCATAACATGCACAACCATCTATAAACAGTGGCTAGCTTTTTTTTTTTTCTTCTAGAAGCTGATCATATGGTACACCTCATGATGCTGGAGGGAAACAAGGTTCTGTAAGACTAGAAGCCATGGGCCCCTGAGGAAGTTTTCCATGTGACTTACTTGTGCCCTCCTGAAATGCTTTCACTCAGGTCCCATTGTAACCTGGTGTTCCACAGGCAGGCATTGAGTTTCCACTGAGGTCCAGTAGCAGGCCAAGTGCTGTTTTACAAAGGAAGAGTAATTGGCTACAGATGATGGTAGAGCTTTGCTACACAATCCTGAATGGCTCTCACATTTTAACAAGGAGGGCCTGCTGGAGACTGCAAAAAGCAGTCCTACCTGCCACCAACACTTGCAATACCGTTCAACCTGCTGGAACACGTAACTCCAGTGGCAGAGCAGCCTGCACAGCTGCCTTTGCCTGTTGCAGTCTTTTCTTCTTTAGGGCCCCACCCAAAGCCTGCAGCTTTCAGAGTCATGCAGTAAATAAGCCAAAGTTAAATACTTGATTGAGGAATGTGCTGTCTGCAGTGTGCAATTAAACTCGCTAGGCATTGTGCCTATTTTTTGGTTGTAGGGGAAGCCAGATCAGCAACTTGTGTTTTACAAGATATATCTCTGCATGCCCAAAACCACTGGGTGATCAAGAAAGATGATCAAGATGCCTGAAACCTAAATTAGGACGTAGGAAAGGAGAGTTCAGGTAACCTTGAGGCAGGATAGTAAAATCATAGTGTTCAGTGTAAGTGAGTATCAGGAAGCTGAAGTTTCTATGCCACAGACCGAATGGTCTCTGCTGGAGGCTCAAGAATCAGTGCCGGAAGCCAAGAGACAATGTCCAAGTTGAAAGTATATACTGGAGCTACATCAAAGAAAAAGAACTAGGTCTTTCTTCTTTGTTCCTCTTTTACACCATTCTGGCAACAATCCTCTTTATAGAGTTGGTCTTCTACACTCAGAACTATGCTTTTCCTATGTAGTTTGGCAAATTTTATTCAAATTGACATAATCAGTTAATTATCCTTAGTTATAAATCTCTACCAAATGTATAAATGATGGCATGATTTATCAGGAGCAACATTGCCAAAGGCATTTTTATCAACAGTGAACTTGTGGGGAGAAGGATTGTTACTGGACATCATTAGGCAAATGCCTTTATTCTCTTCCCTTAGTCTGGCAATGCTATTGCTTTTGGTAATTATTAACTGCTTTTACCTAAAAAGGTCAAATAATGGCATGATGGAAAAGAAACACTTTTGTAAAGAGATTAAATTGACTAATTTATGATTCAGATTGTGTCCTATTTTACCTATTTTAGAGATAAATCTATACAATGTCTCTTCATTATGCATTAGGAGCACTGTCTGATGTTTGAGGTAAGTGGCAATCATGCAAAAACACATACACTTATACACACTGTGAGCATGTGGTCAAACTGAACTCTGATCAGTATTTTACCTTTCTATTTAACAGTGAAATCTTTTACATTATGTTTTATACCATGTTCTTGAATGGAAAAACTGCTCAATTTCTGAGGTGATTGCATTACTATATACCTATGGTAAAATGAAAATATAAGTAAGGAATGAATTCAGTACTCTTAATACATGTCTCATTAGTGTGAGAAACTGAAAGAAAAAAGCATATGTACGTGTATATGTATATGTATATAAAAATAGTTAAGATAATTATACTGCTGATTTCTCTGAGTTCACTGAAGAGAAAGATTTATGCCGGTATTGTTCAGACAATTGAATGCAGATTTCTTGTGCTCTGGGTGAATGATCTGGGAATGACAATGCGTGATGTATGTACCATTGTTGTCCCCTGATTGACGTGTTTTGATATTTTGTTTTAGAGTCTTTTTTTCTTCCTCTTTTTTTTTCTCCTTGAAATAAAATGGATTTGGAAAAAATAAACAAATACCCATAGTACAATGAACATTATATAGCTTAGTCTACTCTTAATCATACTTAGACACATAAATTAGTCACCATTTGGGTAGTATCATCTAAAATTATGCCTACTTCATATCTGAAGTATCTGGCATGATTCATAGAAGGTAATATACTGCAGAATGCAATGTCAAAATTTTACAACCTCGAGCATGTGTCTAATTCCCTGCAGCTCACTTCTGCTTCTTACCTTTGAGCTGCAACTTTTAAAAATAGGAGAATAACATGCTAAATATTGATATTTAGGCATAAAAATTAACATATTTGGAAAACAAGACTAAATATTAATAGACAATAAGACTCCTTTTTCAAAATTGTATGTGAAGGCAAAACTAACTTTGCTGAGTGCTGAAGAGTCATGTTCCTCAACTGTCCCTTTGGGCAGAGCCGCCGATGGACACTGTGCTGTGCTGCGATCTCTCAGAAAAGGCAATGGAGGGAGTGGGCGTTTCTAAGAACACTGTGGCTCCACAGCACAAAGAATAGATCAGAAGGTTTGGTAGCATGGGTTGCTTCATTAATCAAATAATTTTTTTTTCTTTTTCCTTCTCCTATTCATGAATAAGACCCATCCACATAGTAGAAGACAATAATCATGATTCCAAGTCAACCAGTTATTGCAGCCTCTAATGCCATTTACAAAACACATTCACGGCAGTATTGTGATTATTGTGGGATGAAGCAACTGGAAGCAACTGTCTGGCAAGTTGGCATGTAAAGTGACCATCCACAGTGTTCTTTCCATTTTGTGCTTGTCAGTGAAACCAAATTCAT
>RJWT010038821.1:0-12786 GCA_004365215.1 Cuniculus paca | reverse complement strand
AGAGAGAGAGAGAAATGGAGCTAAAAACCTACATGTCATGAGAAATGATTTTAATGTTTCTACTGCATATGTATCTTTATTCTAGTAAAATTTTGTGTTGCAGGTTAGATTTTATTGTGAAAAAAATATGTTTTATCTTCTGCAGTGCTTGTTACTGGAGAAGCACTGAACTTTGGGGTGGGCTGTTGCTGATGTTGGATCTGTCATGTGCATGGTAAGATGCTTGGCATCTGGAGAATGCTAGGATCCTGTAACTGTGACCTAAATCATCCCCATGCATTTCTAAATGTGCTCTTGGGAACTGGCACTGTCTTGGATTGAGAATCACTTGCTCTAAAGTCTTAAAGTTTTTCGTATCTTTTCTCTTAAATTTAGCACAATCTCAAAAGGGAATCATTTATTTGAAATTCATTTGGTTTCGTGTTGGTGTCCTTTTCTTCTCTTAAACGAAAAAAAAATAAATTTAATACAGAGCAAAACCTCTTATCTAATACAACCATTTGTATTAATATTTGCTGAAACAGAGGTGGAAGTATACATTGTTACTTTAATGAAATAGCATACATAGCAATATTTACCATGTCAAGGTTCAGTTCTGTGGCAACAGTGATATTAATATAGTTGTATGGCCATCACTGTTTGCCATCTCCAGAACTTTCTCATCTTCCCCAACTGTACATTTTATTATAATGTATGTCATGTATATAATAGTTCATTTGTCATTTTCCAGTCTTTTGAGGCCAATATCTGCTCATGTAATGTGATCACCTGATTGAAATTCCCCCTGCCACCATTTTTGCATGAATTATACCAATAATGCACTCTCTAGATACCCAGTTTCAATTTTTTTTTAAATGAAACAAGAACTGAAAGACATTTGAGAAGGAATCTGAGTCCAAGATCCCCATAAATTCCCCTTCTCCACCTCCCAATATTTTATCGTTGTCATGCTCATGCCTGTTTAGAAGCACATTTTTAATTACCCCACATTTGTACCATCTTTATGACATACTCCTAGTTTTTATGGTAACAAAAATATCTTCCTCTTGCATTTGTACTTTACCAGTTTTCATAACATATAACTAAGTTATTATAATTTAAAAAAAAGTGTGGGTTCAAGCACAGTTGACTCATAGAAAGCATCCTACTATCCTGCTGAACTGATAGGGATGGAAGTTCGAGCACATGTAGAGGGTTGTCTGTTTGTTGTGAGCATTTCAAGCAGAGGATGTCACTTACAAAATGACCAGGCCGGGGAGGGAGATTCAGCTCAGCAGCTTAAGCACCTGATGGCAAGCACAAGGTTGTGAGTTCGATCCCCAGTACCAAAAAGAGATCTGGCAAGTTGGATGTTGTGTTAAACTAATAGTCTAAAATTAGTGTGTATCTTTATGGTTAAATTCATGAAACAACATGATTAGGCCACAAGGTGCCCAGACATTTGATCAAACCTTATCCTGGGTGTGTCTCTGGGGGCATTTCTTTTATACAGAGCCAGCTGACTGATGGTATTCAAAGACATTCTATACTGTCTTTGCAACATTTTTGTAAAATAAAAACTTTTTAAAAATAGCACATACCATATGATCCCTCTTTCTAAAACCATTTCTAATTAGCTATCCTTTTATTTGTATTTATATATTCTGTTCACCAAATGTTGGTAATCTTTCCTTTGGGAAATTACTTACTTCCTTATTTATAATTTGGTATTGCTTAAGTTTTTTAAAAATAATAAACATGCTATCATTTTACTAAGCCGATGAAGTCATTCCTGAATACATTTGAAGCTCTTTGATAAGGTGACTTCTAAAATTATCCAAACTCCAAACTCACAATGATGTTTCATTTTGCATTAGTTTTTAATAGCATAGGCTCACATTTGACACTCTCCTTATGGACCCAAAAATGATTTTATGATGAGGTTCCAAGGTTAATACCACGCCACAGGAGTAGAAAAATGACCAGCTCGTGTTAGTATAATATGTTGTTGCTAACTGCTTTAGTTCATAGAGGATACTGTGTCTAAATGATAAAACAATGTGACTTACAAAAACATAGAAATGTATTTCTCACAGTTCTGAAGGCTTGGAAGCCAAGCAGGTTTAATGTCTGGTTGATAGAAGACCATCTTCTGTGTCCTCACATGGCAGAACAAGCAAGGGAGATTTAGGGGAGGGTCTCTTTGAGAAGGCCACTGATTGCATTCATGAAGGCCCCCCTCATGATGTAATCATCCCCTAAAGCCCTGTCTCCAAATACCATCACATTGGGGCTTAAGATTTCATCATATGAATGAGGAAGAGATCACAAATATTCAATCTACAGCATTGACCCGTACATCTGTGATAGTATTTGTTTTTTGATGCGTGTAAACATTAGGGAAGCAAAGGCTTCTGGTTGTAGTTCTCTTGTGATTCTGTCCAGTGTGGCAGTGATAGAATGAAGAATTGTCATGGTTTACATCTCTGAATCAAAGCACAGTTTGTCATTAAGTAATTAGAGGAATTGAAAGAACAAATTCCTGAATGTTCTAGTACAAATAAAAATTTTTAGTGCTTGTTTTTTTTCTCCTCTTCTTCCTCTTTCTCCTCCTCCTCGTCGTCCTTCTTCCTCTTCCTCTGCCCTCCCCCACCCCTCCCTCTGCTCTCCTTCACAACTTCTTTATCCTGACTTTATTATAAATTCTCAGGGAGCCATTTCTTTTTCACTTCAAGACTATGAACTCTTTTCAGTTGGGGGGTGGATTACCTTCATTTCTGTGTCCAAGTCACTTAGCAGAGTTCTCACTGATGGATCACTCACTGAGGGTTGTTGGATGCATGTCTTCATTCACCATTGCTGTGAGCTTAGCCACAGTCACAAATAGAACCCCCGGGGTTTTCTAGTTGCTCCTACTCATCAAAGTTCTGTTTCTTTCCTTCCCCACTATTTTCCTTGCTTAGCTTTTTTCTTCTTGTAATATAGTTAGCAGCTTTTTGCATATGCATCTTCCAAATGTTTCAACTCTAGGGTCATTCTGGTCATTATGTTAGGTCTTGCCTTTAACTGATGTTTCTAGAGAGTAATCTATATCAGTACTTCTCAAACTTTATGGGGCATCAGAATCCCTTGGAGACCTTTTTGAAACAGAGTTCTGGGCCCACCTTCAGCAGTTTTCAGCCAATGGGTCTGGAGTGGAGTTGGAAGATTTGCATTTCTAACAAGTTCCCAGGTGATAATGATGCTCACACTAATATTCTTGGCCCAGAGAACCTGCACAGTATTCAACGACCTAAACATGGTGCAAGCACTAGTTGGCCGTCTAATCCCGTGGGCAAGGAACAACAACAGAAAGACACAGAGATCTTCAAAGTCTTTGATTTAACCATACAATAAACATAACAGGAAGAATGTATTTTGCCTTAAACTCAAGGTATAAAGGCTTTTTTTCTTATAATCATTATTCTTCCATTCAAATCATTTCCATAGACCAAAAGTAAAGTTTATACTCCTAAAGGAGGAAAAATTATTGATATTTCTATCACAGTACATAAAAAGGTTAATTATGGCATGCACATCTTAAAGATCTTCTTGCTGTGTGAACTAGCTCCAGAAATACTTGCCATAGAACTGAAATAGAAATGATTATATGAGTAAATTATCACCCACACTCCTTGCATGCATCATTTCATACCGCAAGCCTTTTCTCTGCAAGGAATAATGGTTTTACATTTTACTTTGTGATGGCACTCTAATTGCTAAATATAATAGGGGCATTATGCTGCAAAGTTAAAAGATTCCAAGTGAAAAGATAAGTCAAATATAGTAATCGCATCCAGCCGAGTCTTTAAAGTGTGCTCTTGTTTTTCCTTTCTTTCCCCAATCATGAGCTCTCACACAATCATTGAAACAATACCCCAGCAGAGAAAAGTTAACAGGGATCCTGGCATCCTTCTAGTCCAGCTGTCTATGAGTAGGGTCCATTGGCAAAATCTGGCCTACCATTTGTTTTCACTGATCAATGTTATTGGAAAATAGGCATGCCTGCTTTAATTAGGAAACAACCATGATTCGTTTACATATCATGTGGCTGTTTTCATACCATAATGATAGAGTGAAGTGGCTGCAATGCAGACTGTGTGGTCCAAAGCCAAAAGCATTAACTACCTCCCTCTGTACCAAAAAAGTTTACTTCGGCCCATAAGAAGCCTATCCTGAGAGAGAAAGAGGTAGCTCAGGTTGCACATTCAGACAGACACAGGATGGCATTGCTCCACCGGCTAGGATAGGAGCTTCGATCTCTGAGAGTGGGTCAGAGCTGCCCTTTGTGTGTTAGTGGAGCAGGAAACATAGGTTTAAGTTTGCATTTCATTGCAGTTTTTAGGGAGACCCTCCGTATTTCAAACCTCCCCCAAAAAATAGTGAGAAGTTTTTGTAATTGCTCCAAATATGGCATTTTGCAGCCACACATGTACAGAGCATATTAATAGCCCAACATTTGGAGTTTATTTCAAATAATGGAA
This sequence comes from Cuniculus paca, assembly GCA_004365215.1. NCBI lineage: Eukaryota > Metazoa > Chordata > Mammalia > Rodentia > Cuniculidae > Cuniculus > Cuniculus paca. Next base: position 8,284 of record RJWT010038821.1, on the reverse strand, counting down.
AAAGTCCTTTTGCATTGACAAGAAAATCATTAAGATCATGTTGTCTTTGAGAAAATATACCAGCAGTGTGTCATACAGAATTCTTCAGCGTATCCAGGCCCACAAGGGAATGCACTTGATGGTGTGCCCTCTTATTTTCTTCAAGTTATGTTCACCAATTGGGAAAAAGCATGAGTGTGTTTGTGTGTGTTGACATAAGCATTTTTACATAATTTTTATATCCACATCTACATTAAAATGATACAGTAATGTTAGCCCCAATCTCTATTTGTATATCAAGGAAAATATACCTATTCTGTAAACAAACAGAAACCTAAATGTATGTTTTCACACAAGTACACAGTTATACAATGAATCAAAAAGCAGTGTTTTAACAAAGATGAACATTATTTTGTTTGTCTATTTATCAGCTCTTTATTCGCTATCTCCTCCATGCCAGGACCCCACTGTGCTGAGAGCAGTATGCACAGAGAGAAAGAGGATCTCACAGTATAATGGGGGAAGTCATTATGTCAAGACTTGTAGTACTGCACAGTGTCTGTGAGCACAGCCAAGAGAGGGCATCCGAAGGGACATTTGAGAGGAGCCCTGGGAGATGAATAGACCTGCAATGCAGATCTGTACATTCCACGAAATGAAAACACAATTTTCTCTTTTTCATTCCCTTAGTCCTATAGCACTTTTCTCTTTGGTCTTCAGTATATGAATGAATGGTGAGTTGGTGAATGATTGGACAAGTGAGTGACCTAGTGAGTTAATGAATATACAAAAGGCAGAGTTGGGAACTACTTTTGAACTGCTCAGAGCATTCTTTATTTGGTTGGAAAATAGGAAATAGGGAAGAAAGGACAGACACACGGGGAGATGAGAGACAGGAGAGGTGGGTTCAAGATAGAATTATGGAATATTCTGTATACCTCTAAGTATTGGCTTGTATTAATGGTTTCAGTAATTCCACCTACCAATCTTTGGTAGTCACCACTTGCTAATCCTGCGATAGGCTCTGGAGACACAAGATTTTGGCCCTATCTAGTATCTTACTATTTCAGTGAAGCAGAATTAGTTATAGCTATGGCATAGGCTCTGGATGCAGACTGCCCAGCTCCCAGCTTTAGTTTACTCCACACTAGCTGTATAGCCTTTAATTTCTCAGTGCTTCAGTGTCATTATATATAAAACTGAAGTAATAAAAGAATCTATCTCCTAGTGGTTGTGATGATTAAACTGAGCTAATGAACATAAACCTTTCTAGCACATAGGAAGTACTCAATAAATATTAGGCTTGCTAATTAATGGGGAAAAAGACACTGAACATGTAATTAAAAGCATAGTGGAGAGTTACGGATGAGGAGCCCCAAGTCCAATGAAAGTATAATAGTGATAGTGGGGGTGGGGCAGCCTACAAGATTTTGAGTTTCAGGGAAGAGCTGTTTAGTGGAAGAGGAGGTAAAATTCAGAGTGGAGAGGAGACAGAGGCCAGCTCAGGGAGGGTCTTGTGAGTTACTGTAAAATGTCAGACTTTGTCACAAGGTCACTGGAAACCACAGAAGGGACTATGCATTGGAATGACAAAATCAGAATTGTGTGTTTAAAAGATGGAGAGGAGTGGACATATTGAACAGATGATAGAAACTGATTAGACAGAAATTGTTGGTTGATTTGCTATAAAATATGAAGGGTCAAGCCATCAAATGAGGAGTGTATTAGTCAGTTTTCCATTGCTGTGGCAAAATACCTGAGAAAACCAACTGAAAGGAGAAAAGATTTATTGTGGGTCATGCTCTTAAATGTTTCAGTGCATGGTCACATGGCTCTGTTTCTTCTGGGCCTGTAGTGAGGCCGTACCTCATGGCAGAAGGGTGTGGTAAAGGAAAGCTTTCCACTTCATGGCAGCCAAGTGGGGGCAGAGAGGTTGAATGCCGAGGACACCCCCACCCCAATGACCTATTTTCTCCAACTGTGCCCCACTTCCTAAAGTTTCCACTACCTCTCAATAGTGTTACCAGCTGGGGACTATGCCTTCAACACATGAGCCTTTGGGGGACATTTAAGATCCAAACTGTGACAGATAGCATGTCATTTGATCAGAGAAGAGCCCCAGACATAGCAGACTTTCAGGAACAAAGATGAGAACAGTTCACATCGATGTGCCAGCATGAATGGCAGCAGAGCTCAGACTATAAATGAACATGGATGCTGGGCATGGATGAAATTTCCAAGAAAACAATGAATAAAATAAGAACATAGCCAATGGCACCAGAGTAGTACAAAGGACATCAAGTAAGCAGGAGCGATCAAAGGACAGATGAAAGATAGAATATGGTGATACCAGAAAGAGGAAAAGGAAGAGAAAGGGACATGACTAATACTAATAAATGCTGCTTCATTTTTTGATAAAGACTGAAAATGGTCCACCGGAGGTGGTAATTAGGAGATCTCTGATCAGGGTCATTTAAAACTCTCCTAAATATTGAACATGCTGGTTTCTGATAATTCTACTTCAAATTATAGCAAACACTGAAATATACCAAATTCCACATTAAATTTGTTTCATAAAACATTTAAGGGCTAAAAACATGTCCCTTTGAAATTATTACTAATTAGTCTTCTTTTATATTTAAGCCAATTAATTTTTCTTTAGATTTAAATTATTATGATCTTAAAAACTTGACTTCTCCACTGTTGGTGGGAGTGTAGGCTGGTGCAACCCCTGTGGAAATCAGTGTGGAGTTTCCTCAAAAAACTAGGATTAGAGATCCCGTTTGACCCAACAATTCCCCTTCTGGGTATCTTCCCAGAAAAATTAAAAATGCCATATTACAGCGTTATAGACACACCCATATTTATAATGGCACAGTTTGTAATAGCTAAATCTTGGAAACAACCCAAATGCCCATCAACCAATAGATAGATAAAAAAGATTTGTTCTATGTAATGGAGTACTACTCGGCTATAAAGAAGGATATACCTGAGTCATTCCTAGGTAAATGGATGCACCTTGAGACCATACTCTTAAGTGAAATAAATTTGACACACATGTGTAAATATCAAATTGTTTCTTTGGTGTGAGAAACTAAAAGGGTAAATAAGAATCAAAGTGTGTAATACATGTAGTGAAATAGGAAGAAATGATTCAAAAGGAAGGGGAGCTAGGGAGGGACAAGAGGGAAAGGAAAGGAAAAAGATGATAAAAGAAGGATAAAATGGAAACAAAGCTTTGTAGATGAGGAGAAAAATAGGGTTTGAAGGGATTGGAAAAAAAAGGAAACGGGATATATCATGTATGGGAACAAATTCCATATGATAAATGTGATCATTGTGTGTATATAAATTGTACCAATAAACTTAATAAAATAAAATTTTTTTAAAAAGTTGGAAGACCTAGAGATCACATGCAGAGAAAGTTATGGAGCCAACGAGTGAAGAAGTGAAGACAGTAAACATGAACCTCTCTTTCGCAAGCATAACTAGGAAAAAGCAGAAAGAGGGAAGAAAGCAGAGTGCCACAAATTTGAGGGAAGATAAGATTTACTTAAGGTTAAGGTTTTTTACATGGGTTGGGAGAAAATATTAGGTTAAAACAACATAATGATAAAACAAAGAGTAAGAATATTTTATCAATACGCTGCTTCCAGAAACAAGCAAACACTAAGGAATCCAGATCTGAGGCCATAGCTAGGTGTGAGAGCCCCTGCCTAGAATATGCAAGAGACCATGGGTTCAATCCCAGTGAGAGAGGGAGATCCAGACCATAAGTAAGATTTGCCTTCTTCAGCGTTCCTTTTTCTCTGAGTCTAGATGGAAGGAAAAAAGGAAAGGTGTTAGATTTTCATACCCCACAGCTGTTACTAATATTGAAATGTTAAAGACGAGTCTCTATCAAGTAATTCCAACGGCACCAGCGCTGTTCTTATAAAGATCAGAGATTACCACAATGGCAGGGAAAACATTATTATAGCAATTAACAATTCACATTTCATACAAAACAAAACAAACAAACAAAAAACCCCAAAGTACTATGTGATGCAGAGTGCTGTTTAGACACCTGTTGGGGTTTGGCCCTTAGTCTTCTGTGAACCAAGAAGCAAGAAATCTGGAAGTAAAATGCCCACTTAAGTCAAGCAAACAGATTTGTTAGAAGCACCATCTGATAGATTAGTTGATTTACACAGAGAAGGCAGGACGTATTTGGGAAGTACATCAACTCTTTGGGGCCATTGAGGCAACGTTAGTAAACCATTTCTACAGTACAGAACAGTTCCACCCATGACTCCAAAGAATAAAAGTATCCTCCAAAGACTCAGGTGGTCCCAGAGATCATTTGCCCTCTGAAACTCAGAATGATTACAAGCGCTTTTCAAGGGCTAGGTCAGTGGCCCAATTCCCACTTTGCAGATGAAGAAACTGAAGCTTGTTTAGGCCCTTTGTTTAGTTAAGGACAGAGCTCAGACGATATTAGCCAGCTAAAGTGACCAGCTGATAATTAGCATTACTGCTTTGATGTCAATAACCATTCCAGTAATCACTTCTGAAAATTGTTATCCTTCAAAATATAATTTTTCCCAGTGGAAATAATTCATATATTTTTCATGGAGTGAATAAGTGTTTGCAAAAAGATTGACTTGCATGGTGTTGTGCAAAAAATGTTATTTTATTTGTGGCTTTTGCTGTTGTCAGATGATTGTTAATTGTAAAAATATGAATGAAAACTCAAGTCTATAAAAGAGGTAGTATTTTTATAATAAATGCCAGGGGTAAGTCTCAAATTTTGTGATTGTGTTTATCAGGCTTGTCCACTGAATAAATGGGATAATCTTTCGAGGTGTTTCTCAAAAAGCCATAGGTGTTTCAGGGCTAAAAGAGGCATGAAGAACCTTGACTCAAGGGTGTTTACTTACCAGTGGACAAACAGGACCCAGGATGGGTCCCATGCTTTATTCCGTAAATTTACAAAGAGAGGAAGCTCATTTACCTGAAGACAATATGGAACTCCTAGAATTTCAAGTTTGGAGACCACTTGGAGAGAGAGAGAGAGAAAGATAGCATCATGTACTGTTATTAATCAGGTTTACTGTAAGAAAATGCCACCAATTCTTTGCAAAACAAATATTTAGTTATTGGCCTCCTACCCTTCAAAGGAAAAGATGTGTAGAAAAAGAAAAAAAGGAAGAAAAATTAATGACTAAATGGTAAACACGTAAAAGTTGAAATAAAGAAGTTCAATTCCAGGACTTACCTACCTCTCTCTAAGCCTCAAAGCTTATTTGCATGGCCTAGGGCTTTTAAGAATTACATAACTAAATACACCAGTGTGAATTCCTCTAGAACAACAACGAAACAAAAGCTGCAACAGTAAATCATGCTCTGCAAGCACAATCAAATCTTGATATTTCTGATGATGATTCCTCATATATTATGAATGTGTTACCACAAAGCTTGTAGAGAAAAGCAATGGTCTGTGTGATTCTTGCCTAAAATAGTAGATTTTTGGTCTGTGGACCAAGAATTAGGGCAGTTCAGTGTTCTAAGATTGCATGGAATGGGACATTGGTTTTGTTTGTTTTGTCTTGGCTTGTCTTTGGTGATTAGATTTAGGATATAAGTGTCAAAATAGTTCATTTTAATCACCATTGAGGCCTCCCTGTTGCAGTCTTGGCTGGGTTCAGTGACTTTTACAAACATAGAAAAAGCAAGCTGGAATACAGGCAGAGGAGGTACTCCAAAAAGCAAATTCAGCTTTCTTGCCAAGGCAAGAGATGCATGTTATTATTAGGCAAATTAAAGTTACAGGTCAAATAATTATAATTGCATCCAACTGTTTGTGAATCTGGGACTTCTTGTGATATCTATAAATTAAGACTAGCTGCTGGTGAATTCATTCACTAAAATGATCCTTGCATTTATATGTCATCTTACACATTACAAAGTTCTCTCATCTATTACGACTTGGTTTGGTGTTCACAATTGTGCGGTAGACAGGGAAGGTGTTATTAGCCCCAGATGCACAAGTTGCTGCTGGAATGGTCCTGAGTTCTTACAAGGGATTTATACTGCCTGCCCCAAAGTCCTGTTAATAGAACTTTTGTGATGAATAATCACTTTGCTTATGTAAGGGCTGAGCTTTCAAAAGCACTTGTCATTTAATATAAATATTGACTGAAGATGTGCCTGAAAATATAAGAAATATCCCACTGACATGTCTTTATGAAATTCAAACACACTGCTTCTTCTACCAATAAAGAATAAAATAAAAGAGCATAGATTAAACATGTGTTTTCACTTGATTGTTGGAATACAAAGAGGACCTTAATTAATGAATTTGTTAATGGCTCTTCCCACTTTGCTCAATGCCCAGTTCTCAATGCCAATGACTTTTGGACTCGGGCCATAACATTTATCTGTTCCTCCAAAAGCCATCTTCTTTCATAGTGGAGCTAAGGTTCTGTGAGTTGCATAGTGCACTTTTGCCAGCCTGCTGGTGGTTCTGAATGCCTCCGCACTAGCGCTCCTCAAGGATTGTAAAATAGTCTTTACATACCCCAGCTGTCCCGCTCCTTTGATCCCCCAATTTGCATATGGTACATTACTGAACAAGGGAGTTTTTCTTTCTGTTTCACCAAATGCAGGTGTGGGATCATGCCATGAGAGCTCTCATAAGTAGGCATGTAAACTGTTCATCAGGTTAACCATCTAAAAAAATAAGTTTTAATAAATACATTAGAAAACTACAGTATTTGTACTGTACCTTTTTCAGTCATTTGAAAATCTTCTTTCTGCCAGTAACAACCTTTCAAATGGTGCAAGTCATCGTGGGAAAGGTTGGCAGTTACTTTTTTCAGCCTGTGTTAGGTTTGCAGAAAACTTTTTTCTAAAGTCATAAATAAGTAATGAAATGTATGTGCTCTCTTTGCTTTCTGAAAAGGCCCACCACATTTCTTTTTTTTTTATTTACTTTTAAAATTCTCCAAAACACTTAAGAATTCTTGGACTCTATATCCTCTCGAGCATTACTTTTTTTTCTCCTGCAGTCATTTCCTACAAAATGTACTTGTTTCATATGAAGAACACCTAACTGAAATACTCAGATGAGAAAAAATTTTTTTCTTTTTTCCTCAGTTACATTTATATGCACACAAGTTAACTGAGATAAAATAAAGGCAGAATGAACCTTTACACTTTATAGAAAATGTAGGTTTATTAAAAGATGATGCATCTTCAGTCTTAGTTCAAGATTGTTGTAACCAGAAATTCTAAGGATATATGAAAGATCAAATATTTACTTCATCCAAATCAGACCCCATGGTAATAGACTGTTTATCCTATAGCTCTTTCAATATGTCAAAATCATGTTATATCTCCTGTAATGAAAATGTGACTTTCACAGAAGAATTTCATTATTCAGATTTTATTCATCATGAAGTACAAGACATTTTTAACTTGTTTTTCAATAAATATAAAATGTATTGAGATGAATTATAGCTTTACTCCACATTTTCAAGATTACTAAATAAAAGTTAAAGAAATAACACAAATTTTTTTCTCCCAAATGACTCCTTTCATTCTTAAGTTTTGCTTAAAACTTTGGCTGATTCTACAAAAGACAAAAAGAAAACCTTTCTCTACTTTTTAAAAATTAGCTTCCAAATTAAAATTTATAATCATGTTTATGATCAGTCAACTTTTAATTTTTTATTTTATAGAGAGGAAAGAAAATGAGTATTTGGGTAGTACAGTTCATGCCCTTTAGACTCTAGATAAGTTAGGGTTGAGGCTTCTGTTGCTATAATGATACTCAGGTCAGAAAGTAATGCATCCTTTTATAGTGTATAGCTTTTTATGGGCTAAGCATGAACTGCCAACTTTCCCCCGCTCTGCTTCAGCTAGCCAGGATGTCTTCCTTGGATATTACGTTGCAGAGCTTGTGCTGGTAGAATGGGAGCTCTGAGACACATGAACTAACTCGCACACCAACGTTAGGCTCTGACAGGCTTGAGAGGGCTCTGCTCTCTGTGGACCTTGCAGGAAAAACTATTTTGTGCCATAGATATGGGGAGCTTTCCCGACATCTTTTATCTTAAATATTCGTTCACTTTCTATTGATCAGACCATTGGGAGAAATGAAAGGCTTTTGCAAAGTACTTACTCTTCCAGGAGACTGCATTTGAAGTATGAAATTATAACCCTGTACCCTTTCCCAAACCTTTTGAGTCATCTCTCCTCACTATCATTGCCAGGTGTGCATTTTCACATTTGTTTTATGCATTAGCTCTATTTCTTATCCACT
>RJWT010038820.1:0-12770 GCA_004365215.1 Cuniculus paca | reverse complement strand
GGCATCTTCTCTCGCGGTGCGGAGCCTCGCGGTCAGGATCGACTTCGCTCTATCAGCGGCGCGAATGCCTGAGGCAGAGGGAGCAGAAGTTCATTATGTCACCGACGGAACAGCGAGCGGCCCCAGGACCCGGGGGCCCGCGGCTTCCAGCTGGAAGGCCGTGCAGGGTCCGTCTCATCTCTGACCTCTCCCCGAACAACCCCCTGACCCCCTCCGAGGTTCTCGCCCGCCCCTCCCGGCCCTGCCCTCAGCCCTGAACAGACCGATCCCCTGCAGGGGAGCAGGGCCGGCTCACCGGGAAGGCCAGCTGCGCGTTTGGGGCCGGGCTCCCGGGCAGACAGCCTCGGGAGAAGCGCCCCGCACGGCTCCGCCCCGCGGTGGCCACGCCCCTTCCCGGACCCCGCCCCCAGGAGCAGGGAGGCGGAGCGGCCCGCTCGCCTGACCTGGTTACCTCGGCACCCCTGGGATTCCGGCTCCCGGCTCCAGCGCAGGCAGCCCTGGGGACCCGGCGCGCCATCCCGAAGCGGCGCAGCTTTGCCACGAAGAAGCGCTGCACCCGCCCTGCGCACTCGGGAGTCAGGCCGGCCGCCGCGGGGCTTGGTTTAAGGCCCGCAGAGCCCGGGGCCCCTCCCCCGACACGGGCCGAGGCCCTTCCCCCACCTCTGGGCACAGCTGGATGCTTCCAGCTGCCCTGTCCGCCGCCCCGCCCCCTCCTGGTCTGAGGCGCCCCTGCCTCTGCCCGTCAGCGCCCAGTATTTAAGAACACTGGCCGGATAGTGGGGCTCACATCCTTAATCCCTCCGCTTGGTCGGCTGAGATAGGATCGCAGGGAGTTCGCAGCCAGCGTGGGCTACATACTCAGTTCAAGGCCACCCTCAACTGCATAGCGAGATCCTGTCCCAAAAATAAATAAAACTTTTAAAAAATAAAATTAATTTTAAAAGGCAAGGAGGGGTCTAAGTAGAAAGTACTGTGCTTTAAACTGTTGGGTCTTAAGCCATGGGATGTCCCCAGCGCCTTCAAAAACCTGGCACACAGTAAGCATTCCATGAATGAATGGATGGGTCGATAACCAACGTGAGCCCTTCCTCTGCGCTGGGCACGGAGTCCCTAAGATGAGAACCAGTCAGCTGTTCAACTATATTCCTGTCACTCAGTGCCAGCACTTGGAGTCAGGATGCAAAGGCTGAATTGCACCTTGCTAGTTGTAGGACCCAAGGTATGATTCCTTCCCTGAGCCTCAGTTTGCTCATCTGTAAAACGGGGGTGATGTAAGCATATATTATTCCCCAAAGAACAACACATGGGGTGATGCCTATAAAATAACCGGTTGTGTGTCTGGCATGTGGTAAATCCCTGATCAGTACATGTTACTAACATGAAAAGCATGTGCTCCTCGACATCACATGATACTCACCTGCTGCTTGAGAAGGAGAGTCAGGGGCATTGTTCTAAAATTCCAGCATTTTATATGCGTTATCATTCAGCCAACCCATTACTAAGCACATTGAGTTAGTGACTGAGGTCACCCAAATGCAAGAAGGAGAGGTTCCATTTTGAGGACACCAGACTGCCTTCTAACTCTCCTCACTTTCTGCTTCCAGATGGATCCAGATGTTACCTCCCTTTTTTTCCATTTTTGCCCCAGATAAAAACAAAACAAAAAGCATATTGGGAAAAGCTGGGGCTGGCAGCGCATGCCTGTAATTCCAGCACTTGGGAGGCTGAGACAGGAGGATCGTTGTGAGTTCGAGACCAGCCTGGGCTACAAAGTGAGCTCAAGGCCAGCCTGAACGACATAGTGAGACCCTGTCTCAAAAAGACAAGGGCTGGGGATTTGGTTCAGTGGTATAAGCACCTGCCTGGCAAGCATGAGGTTGTGAGTTTGATCCCTGGTGTTGAGGGGTGGGGAATGTGATCTTACTGCAAGTATATATTGTACTGAAGTATATTTTTTACTTTTTGTGCATGTTTTGGGTTACATCTGGATGTTCTCCCAAAACCTTGTGCATTTGTAGCTAGGGCTTTTGGAAGGAGACTGGGTCATGGGTGTAGACACTCACCAGTGGCTAAATATGATGTTGGAAGATGAAGCTTGGTCAGAGGAGGTGGGTCACAGGGACAAGGCCTGGGTTTCTCTCTCTCCCTCAGCCCTTGATCTTTCTGCTTCCTGCCTCCATGACATGAGCTGTTTCTCCTCTGCTATGCACTTCTGCCATGCTGTCCTGCCTTGGAGCCAGACGATTATGGGCTGAAATATCTACAAACTGTGAGCCAAAATAAACGTTTCCTCCTTAGAGTTATGGGTGTTGTCTTGTGTCTCAGTCAACGAGAAAGTAAGACATGCAGTTTTTGAAAGCAGAGCTCTGTACAAAAGGCCTCCTGGTCTTAGTGAGAAATTCCCACTTGGTGCTGGCATCATCACCAGCAAAACTATCCAAAACGCCCTCTAAGCCTGTTTTCTGTTGCTTCTCACAGATACCCAAGACTATGTGATCTATGAGGAAAAATTTATTTGCCTCATGGTTCTAGAGACTGGGAAGTCTAATAGCATGGGACTGACATCTGCTTGGCACCTGGTGAGGGCCTTGTGCTACATCATAATGTGGCCAAGGGCACCACAGGGCAAGAGACTAGCGAGGTCACTTTTACAACAGAGCCACCCCTCAGTAATCCACTAGTCCATGAGTAAGGGAACCCACCCATGTGAGTAATGCCATCATCTCCAACGCTCACCTTTCAAATACAATTAACATCGGACTTTGGGAATTCAGTTTCCAACGTATGAAACACGGAGGACACATTATAGTCCACCCACACAAAAGGAGGTAGCAGGATCCAACTAGCATCCGACCAAAGCTTCCAGGTTTTTCTGCACACTGTGCTGTAGAGCCTCATTTGACATGTTTTCAAGTTTTCATTATGTCTCAGCTCTGCCTTCTGAGGAAGATGGATGCTCAGGAGAATCCACTGTTATGCTGACGCCCTGAGGAGTAACTGAGGAACGTGAAAAGGAGCCCAGGGCACGGGCTTGAGACCCCAGAGGGAACCTGAGCAGCTTGAGCTGGTGGGGTGACACAGAGAAGGCCAGGGACGGAGTGAGCAGACAGACTGTATTTAGGGGATGTTGTTTGTAATGCTTCTCTGCACATGGGGAGTAGAAAGCCTGGACTATGATGACCTCAGGCCCTGATGCTTAATAGCTACTCAGAATGGGAGCTATGAGAAAAACATATCCACCAGCCAACTAAATACAAGGTTCCCACGTGTCCAGGCACTGCGGAGAGGCTCAGAAATATGCCAGCTTGATGTCTGCTTAGATCAGGAAAATCAGACTTTTATGAAAGAAAAAGGTGATGTGTAACTTCCTTTGGGATCCTCTTATTTCTGAAACCCTTCAAGTCCTGAAGAAGAGAAAAGGAAACAAATTCCGTGGGACAGGCCAGAAGAGCTTTCACAGTGTAAATATTCAGCTTAACCACCTCTATTTCTCCTTAGGAAAGCTTCCCAGAATCTTTAACCCACAAACTGTTCCAGGCTTTCTCAGTTCTAAGCAGCCCGTCTGGGGAACTGGTTAGGTCTGGTCAGGAGTCTTTCCCTGGCAACTGTATGGGCCTGGTAAATCTCTCCATCATGCCAGCTAGAGACGCCTGTGAGCTGGGTGTGGCTGAGTACAGTGCCCCAGCTCCCCGGCTACAGTCCTGACTGCAGGATGACTCTGGAGCCTTCTCTCAGAGAGCGACACGTATTTTTAAATAGGCTGTAGGTCAAAAGGGAAAAACAAAACAGCATTTCTTCCCTAGGGGACATTTAAGCATGATAATGTAAGTCTAGAATATTTGTGCCTGCCCTCTCCAAAGACATGTAGGAAATTATTTGCAACAGCAGATAATTCAGCAATGACACATTGATAAGAGCCCCAATGCATCTGAGTCCTGCCAGTGCTTGATACCAGTTTTGTCCCTAGTCATGATTACAAAAACTTTTTCCAAGGCCAGGCATGGTGGCACGCACCTGTAATCCCAGTACTCAGGAGGCTGAGGCAGGAGGCTCAATACAGTTTCAAGGTCAGCCTGGACTAGACACCAGATGCTGTCTCAAAAATACCAAAACCGAAAGCCAGGCATGGTGGTGCACACCTGTAATCCCAGCACTTGGGAGGCTGAGGCAGGAGGATTACCACGAGTTTGAGTGCAGCCCAGGCTACAAAGTGAGTTCAAAACCAGCCTGAACCATACAGTGAAACCCTGCCTCAAAAAAAGACCAAAAAATTTTCAAAAAATACCAAAACCAAAAAACTTTTTCCAATTACGATTTCTTTTATGAATTAAGCTATTTAGAGCTTTTTTTTTTCTATCTGTAATTTTCACATTAGTGTAAGTTTGTGAAACATAATACAGTCACTGTGGGGAATTGGTACACATGCCAGTCAAAATATCAGGGATGGAACTGCTTCCTAGTTTCAATAGTTTTCTTCATAGTCAGTCCAAAAACATCCTAAAACATACTGCACCACTGGGCAACATACAGGTCTCTGCTCTCAAAGACACTCCAGTGTAGTAAGATGAAAAGTTGTACATTCAACTATAACGAATACAGAAATACCACAAAAAATAAAGTTAAAAATAAGTTTTTTAAATGCACTTAATGGCCAGGTGCAGAGGCACATGCCTATAATCCCAGTACTCAGGAGACTGGAGATCACTGTGAGTTCAAAGCCAGCCTGAACTACATAATGAGAGCCTGTCTCAAACAAAAAAACAAAATGAAATAACACTTGTGTTTTGCAATCTGGTATAGGAAATAACCACTTGATCTTACCCAAAAGGCTGAGAAGCAATGGAATAGCGTAATCAAAGGCAATCCTTAATTTGCTTGACTTCTCATCCACACAGGACCAGAGTCCTCACCCTGGTCTCTCCTGCCCAGCTTATGCTGATGAGGACATCAGCACTGACAGTGGCACTGAAGCACCAGACCTTTGCTTTCACCTTACCAACCTCCATGCGCACCCCTCGCCAGATGTTAACCTGTGGAGACACCAGAGCAGCACCCAGAACAGCGCCCGACATAAAACCACCATCAAGGATGAAGGCTGCTGGCTCCAGTGTTGCAAACTAGGGAAGAAACCTTTCCACTGTAGGACAATGCAGGGTACATCTCGGGATATGAGTTCAACGCCACCTCCCCACGGCCTCCAAGGTCACCTGTGAGAGGGGACTCTTTCAGCAGAGCTTTACTTCCAGCACTCACCATCTCCATAGAGGAACCACTGAACCCATGGCTCCAGGTGGACCAACCAAAGAAAAGTGCCAAAAATTCAAAGGTTCTCGTAAGTCCATGTTATTAACGCGTTTCTGTGCACTTGTAAGCACCTCAGCTAATAGCACAGTACTGTATGATGCTAGTAAAATATTAGTTCAGTATTGTTTTGTAGAACAGAGAAAACTGACTTGAGTGCCACACACTGCCACCACCCTTATCTGAGACATCCGCTCCCTTAGAGATTCAATCCCTTTGCCAAGCCCCCTTCCCTCTCAAAGATCTGCCCCTGATAAAGAACAAAACCACACATATCATGTTGTGATCTTTATTCCATTAAATGATCTTACAAGTGAAACAGAAACATGCTTTTAACATACTAATAGCATAAACGCATCCCGCTGCATTTTTTAAGAACTATATTAAATTTTAAAGCTATTCAAAGGCAAAGGTATAGCAGAAAGTACTTTTAACCAACCTTTTTATTATAAAGAAAACCCAGGAAAATGTGTATTTGTTCAAGATTTAACTCCTTTAAGGCTTATATCATGACAGCTTTTATTCATTTGAGTTAGAAAGCTTTGGGAACCAGTATAGCCTCCCCTTGGTTGGAAAAGCACTATTTAGCCCTGGCACATGAAATTCCTTCAAAAATAAAACTTTCACAACTTTTCTGCCCCTATATCTATCTTGAAAAGTACCTGTTATACGGTACTTAGGTCACTCATTATCCAAGTTACAGTCTTGTCCTTCCTTTTTCTTCACTGTATTTGTGGTTTAAGGTTTTCTGTGGGGAAGATTTAGATATTTGAGTCACAGTACTTAATCTGGCTTCTTAAAAGAAAAACAGCTATCAAAACTGCTTTTCCTTAAAACCCTAATTACATCTGCTCGTAAATACGATACTTGCCACATTCTTTTTCTCCAGAAGCCACCATGACAGTTTTGTAAATCAGCCTTTTAGGAGCTTAGACAACTCTCCAGATCAAAGGCACCCTTATGACGCTAAACACAGTAAACAGGTGGTGGTCTCACCTGGCAGTAGACTGCCCTCCTGAACCCCAGGTAAAACATGTCCACTTGCCTCACACAGCGCTGAATGGCACTTTCCCACTAACTCCCACCTCATGGAGATGCTGTCCCTCTACTGTCTCTGAATCACCTACAACAATGTTTATAAAAGTGAGGACTTCAGGGGCTGGGGATTTAGCTCAGCAGCACAAACGCCTGCCTGGCAAGCATGAGGTTGTGAGTTCGATCCCCAGGACCTCCCCCCAAAAAAGTGAGGATTTCAGGGTCACAGCCCAGACCACCTGAGACAAGCTCTGGGAATCTGAATTCTTAAACAAATCTCCTAGATGAGTCTAATGTACTCCAGGGTAAATAAATGAAAATTACTGCCCAAAATGTGACTGCAGTATGACCTATCATGAGGACAACTATTCGGTTGCAAATGTCTTTTATAGTGACATTTTAAAAAGTTAACCACACAGGGCCAGGGATATGGCTCAGCAGCACAGCACCTGCCTGGCAAGCGTGAGGTTGTGAGTTCAATTCCTGGTACAAAAAAAAAAATTAACCACATAGTTTATAGTTTCACAACTGAACCTTATCTTCCCACTTCTTATCCAGAATAAAATTTCATTGGATCAAATATAAATGACAGTGACGCAGCCCATGTTGGCTTCTTTCAATGGAAACATTAAACCATCCAAAATTATATTCCAATAGTTCTAAAGAAACAAACACGACAGTCGAGGGTAGTGGTGCACTCCTGTAATGCCAGCACTTGGAAGGCTGAGGCAGGAGGATGGCCACAAATTTGAGGCTAGCCTGGGCTATACAGTGAGACCCTGTCAAGAAAGAAAGAAAAAAGAGAAAGGAGAAGAGAGGAGAGGGGAGGGGAAGGGAGGGGAGACAGGAGGGGAGGGGAGGGGAGACAGAGAGAAAAGTAATGTCATGATGACTTCTATGTAAGTTCCATCATTTTTTAAATTAAATCCTAGGAAAAAATCAAATTCTTTTATTGCTTTTGCCAGGGATGAAATCAACCTAATTTCTCTATAATTCATATTTACATATTCATCCAAACTTACCTTACCCAAGGTACCAAATTTGTTAGCCAGGTACAATATTGTACGTAACCTGCTAGAGAAACTGTAAGCACAAGGCAGTGTTTTTATTTGTTTGCCCAAAGTAAAAGAAAAAAGTGAACAGGAATAAAACAGAAACAATATTCATAGGCATTTTACCAAGTATAAAGGTGTCAAAACATAAATCTCCATGGGCCAGGCATGGTAGCGTATGACCGTAATCCCAGCACTCAGGGGGCTGAGACTAGGGGAATGCTGTGAGTTCAAGGCTAGCCTGAATCACACAGCAAGACCTTGTCTCAGAAGAAAAAAAAAAAAAATCCATGGAACAAACAGAATTTTTGGCAAATTGCTTTTTAAAAATGATCGTAGGTGGGCATGGTAGCGCATGCTGTAATCCCAGCACTTGGAGGCTAAGGCAAGAGGATTGCTGCAAGTTTAAGGCCAGCCTGGGCTACAGAGTGAGTTCAAGGACAGTCTGAACTAATAGCAAGACCCTGTCACAAAAAACAAACAAACGAACAAAAACTAAAGATATTTTATCATCATACATGGTAGTTTGTCCTCACCATCTATAAGCCTAATCTAGAGAGATTTCTCAGGGAGAGAATCAAAACTTTTGATTTCATTATTTTCACTATAAGAAACAAATTGGAAGTACTTTTTTAAAAACTTGTCAATCTTTTTTTGGGGGCAGCGGGGGGACAAGGTTTCACTACGCAGTTCATGCTGGCCTTAAACTCACTTTGTGACCCAGGATGGCCTCAAACTCAGAGATCCTCCTGCCTCCACCTCCTGAGTGCTGAGATTACAGATGTATACCGCATATGGCTAACTTCTTTTAAAAAGTTGTTTTACTGGAAATTTTTAAAAATCTCCATTTATGTTAACAGAAGTGTGTTCTATGTATTTCTGGGACTGTGCAAATTAGCAATGTGTGCATGGAAGGTCTCCTACAACTTCCAGAGTAGCAAATATCTGCAGTCTGACTCCTACACAATGTCCCTAACCCACAAAGAAAAGGCTGGAGAAGGTAACAGGTACAAATATTCTTCACAACCTGCGAATAAATCTCCTCAGGACTATATATAGCCAATAATGAGAAGGCATTTTTCATTGGAAAAGTTGATATAAAATCATCTAACTAATGTTAAAACAGAAAAGAGGTACAAAGAACCTTATAACCACTTTTTGGAGGCAGAATAAGTCATAAAGACAAAAAGGGATGCTGGGGATACAGCTCAGTGGCACAGTGCCTGCCTGCCAAGCACAAGGTCTGAGTTCAATTCCCAGTACCAAAGGAAAAGAAGAAACACATAAAGGAGTAAGCTTCCTTGGAGTCATTAAGCCAAGCTTAGCCCTTTATAAAATAGAACAGTGTTCAATTTACACAGTAACACCATCCTAAGGCTACTAAATCATAAGTTCACTTTCTTTAAACACTCAATACTTTAGTTTTAGGATGAAATTTAGTTACAACACCTATTCTCATGGAACCATTTTGGACAATTATTCTGAAACCCATAAATCTACTTATAAAATGTCTTCAAAACTAAGTATCTCAGTATCTGTGCAGGTTGCCAGTAACAAGGAACCTTCCCAGAGACAAGAAGCCACCTGAAAAGGCACCAACATTCCAAAAGCAAGTTTCAGTTCATTAGTTCAAAGCCTGGCTTAGCTGATTAGCAAGTAAACAGTTCCTAGAACAAGCTGGAATTTTTCTAAAATGTAACAAAAAGTGAATAAAATATCAGGCACTTTAGGGAGATAAATAGGAAAATACATAAAATGCTTAGAATTAATTCAGGACTTACAAAATACTTGAATGGTATAGTGTTAGTCAAAAGAAAATTCTCTGAGAAAGAGATTAAATGCTAGAAGACTTTCTTTTTCTCACCTTCCATACATATTTCATGTACATGAAATTCATACACAGATTTTTGCCTAAGCCCTATTTCCCTCCCACAACAATATTCAAATTATTTCAAAATAAAAAGGCTCAGATACCTGAATATTTATATAAATACTTGCAGGCAAATTTTAAGTTTTAAAATTCATAATTCACCATTATAAATCAAAGGAAAAAGCAACTAACATAAAATTTTTTAATCATCTAATCATAGTAAATTTTTTCAAAAAGAATGTTTAGATGCTTCTAGATATTGTCTATATTTGGGAAAGACACTGGTCCTTCCTAAACCAAAGTTGTTTTAAAGCTATCAGACTGGTAAGAAGTAAATCTAAAGAAAGAGTCATTATAATAAACAATTTTAGTTTCATTAAGAACATCAGTGCATAGAGAATAAAAATAAACAGTTTGCGCAGGGACCTCAAATGGGCTATTTACTAATTAGTGGTAGGCCATTTGAAATAGATTAATCAAAGGCAGTAGTATCTGGTAATGTCTTTTCTCTAACCCTTAGTAAAGTCTTGTACTTACATAGAACTCTCAAAAACAAAAGCTGTCAAATGGCAAATTGTGAGAGTTGTAACATAAACATATAGAAACCCACAGTGGCTCTGACAGAGGCACAAGTTCAAGTGACTTATTAGAGATCACAGGGTCATTCAAAATCAGCTTTTTCTTTAATTCATTCCTTCCATTATGAGCCACTCTGGCTTTCCAAGGCACTTTTGCCTCTTTTCTGAAAAGAAGCTATAGTAACAAAAGAAAGAGACCAGGTTCAATAAAACTGCCAGCCTATCAAGTAAAAGACCTTACATTCCATAGTATGGCACATCAACATACATGATTTTCCCATAAAATTCTATAACAAACAATACCAACAGTACAAATAAGATCTTTAAAGCCTAATGGCATCATTTTACTTAATCTTTAGTTTTGAAGTTTTCCCAAGTTTTGTAAACTTCTAAAAAAGGAATTAAGAAGAAAATATAAGAGAACTGATAAGTTTCACCTCTAATCGTGTATTTCATGAGGTTATCCTCCATCCCTTCCCTTTAGGTCCACAAAAAGCATAGATTTCATCTGAAAAGGCACTAAGTGGCACATAAGAGACTTCAAAGCTGCATTTCTGTTTTTTCCTTTAGCTTTTTCTCCCATAAAGTGCACAAAGCGGAGCATAGTAAGGAAACAGACCTAAGTTTGTATCTAACAGCAAATAAAATGAATGCTTCCAACAGAAATGGAAGTATGTTTAAGAATGTGAAGCCACAGAAGAGGTCATTTATTACAGTGTCCTGTCGCAGCTCTCCCTGGATGGTCTCAGGTCTGCTGTTCCTCTAGACCTCGACCTGTGGCCATGGCAGAAACTGAGGTTCTAGGGGCTGGTCGAGCTCTTGTTGGATCCTCATGGCTACTGAGCTTTTTTATCTGCAGGAGATCGTCCAACAACTGCATCCTTCACAGCAGCCTGAGTGGAATTGCCAATGTGAGAAGCAGCCTGCAAAAAGTCCATTTATTCAACATGTAAGTTCATAAAATACAATACAGTACACCATGAAAGTAAGTCCCTACAGAGAAACTTTCAAATACACTATCCCTGTCTCCATCACAGTTGTCTTGCAGACAGCAAGGGAATAAGAACATGGGGAGAGGAAGGCTGGGACAACAGCTCGATCAGTGGAACATAAGCTCTGTCGCTGGGACAGGGTGGGGAAGTTCCCCTGGCTTCACAGGATACTGAGCTGACTGGTCTGTTCATGTTACTCAGAAAAAGAAACAAACTAGTATCAAAGAGCTATAAATCTAGAGATCGTGTCAATGTCAGCAGCCATTGGTTTTTTGCAAGATGTTAAATGAAGGATGCCACCCATTTTCTAATCCAATAGGATTCAAAGTAGAACTTATTACAAACTACATGTTTTTTACAAAGCTCTTGATTTTTCAGTGAAACAAACTAATCTGGGGGTGGAGATGGGGAGAATTGCACAGGAACTGTGCCTGAGAAGCACATAATTAAAGTTTCCTGTGAGGAACACAATTCCTGAGCTAGAATGTTTTGCACTAAAGGGCCATTTTTAGGCATGGAAAAAATACTAGGAAGAATTACTAATATCCTAAAGAAGAAAAAAATGGCTTTACATTTTACACCAGGAAAAAAAAAATGAACAAATTTTTCATGTTTTTTGCAATAAAATTCTTCCAAACTGATGTGCTGTACTTTACAGCAGAAGCACAAACCCCTATCAGCAACCTTCCTCCTCCTCAGCCAGCACCACTTACCTGCTCTAACACATATGCTGCACCAGAATCAATAGCTCCGCCCAGCTCACGGTATTGACCGGAATACCTGATGTACCCCCAGGTGAGGAGCGCTATTAGCAGCAGTCCAACCATGCAGTTGAACAGCTGGGCCACAACCTCAAGACCCACAAAGCCAGTGAGGCCGGAAGCTATATACAAAGCCACGATGCCCGTGAACAGCACGGCAGGGGTTCGGAAGGTGCTGAAGACGTTCTTGCTGCCATTGTGCTTGCAGAAGTTTTCATAGAGTTCTTTGATTTCCTCCTCCAGCTCTTGCTGATAACGAAAACTGAAATCCTTCCCACCCATCTTCTTGGTCTTCTTAAATTGGTCCAGGGCGAGCTGTCTGAATTCACAGTGCTTCTCCTCTAAAATGTCTGGAGACAAATAAGGTTTCTCTCCGCCACAAACCTAGGAAGAATAAAGACATGCTAGGTTGAAAATTTCTTCAGCGCAAGTGCCAAATAAAACAAGTGAAAAGGCACAGAAGACGTTTTAAAATATTAGAAATTAACTTTAGAAAGACAGCCAAGGCCAATTAAGGCTAGGTTCACTTCCTCTGATCAGCGCACTTAAATAACCAGGGTAATATTGATCTGAAACAGCAGTGACATTGTAAGGAACCCTTGGTTAGAAATGGTAATAACTAGAAGACATCAACTGCCAGGGTGACCTGAAACTGCTTTGCTGCATCATCATCCGAAGATACATGAGCAAGCATCAAGTTTGGAGTTCTGATATGAGCAACAGTGCTCAGTGTATAGACACTTCAGAAGAAGGCGTATGGCCACCTACCTCTTCCATGTTGTTGTAATAAACATCCTTGGCAGAGGCTGCAGCTGCTAAATTGTTGGCTTCAGCAGTGGCCTTTTAAGAAAGTAAAGTACCAACTATAAATTCTCCTTTTAACATTCTTCTGCAAGTAACCAAGTAAAAATGTTCTCTTTCCCCAATCTTCACTGTCCTTTTTTTTGAGGCAGGGTTTCACTGTTTGGTTCAGGTTGGCCTTGAACTCACTTTGTAGCCCAGGCTGGTCTTGAACTCAAGGTGATCCTCCAGCCTCAGCCTCCCAAGTGCTGGAATTATAGACATGTGCCACCATGCCCAGCTTATTGTCCCTTTTTTATTGGCCTTTTGCTATTATTTTGTAGGTTTCCTTATAGTTCAACTAATGAAATAAAATACACTTTTTCTGCTAAATTTTCTAC